>JAQGAU010003544.1:0-13030 GCA_034698045.1 Paramacrobiotus richtersi
ATAACTATCATTCTTTACCGGTTCCGCAAGGTCACACGGCACTACGCTTTGCCTACCGTCAAGTACAGTAGGCTGCCAAGACAAGACAAGACAAGACAAGACAACTTTATTCCCGCAGAAATGCCTGATATCCAAAAAGTTTTATTCTTGTATTTGCATATAGGTTTGCACACACGGCGCCCTACACAAGATATAGCCAATCAGAGAGCGAGAAACTCCAAAATCCGTTGAACTTGGCAGTGAGATTTCTTTTGCAGCTGAATGTTCTGTTACATTTTCGATTCATATTGAATGTTTACTGATTCCACAACGGTTTTTCATTTCGAAATGTCTGTGTCGACAGAAAGCTTGTAATTTCAGCAGAAAATTTGGAAACCAATAATAAATGGTAACGGTGTACTTGTGCCACCCCCTAGCGTACGATTGTATACTGCACGTTACGTACAGCGTATCCATAATCCTCAGCGCCCTTGTGTCGGGCATGTCGGCACTGTCCGTCGGCCCTGTTGTGGTCTTTTGGGATGCTCACCCTCTGTCGTGGCTGTCGCGGTGTTGGCCTGTGTGTGTACCCCCTTGTCGGCACTGTCCGCACTGTCGTGGCCGTCAGCTATGTAGGCTTAAGTGTTTCGTTGTTGTATTGGTACTTGCAGTTCTGTAATATTAGTACTTGTACTGGTATCGGGTTGTACTACAGTGCCCTATCTGGCCAACGTGACACACTTTTTGCGCCATTTTTTATATAATCAGACGTTGTAAATTTTTATTGGTTTGCACTTTCATTTCGAAGTACATTTTGTTGGCATAGTACAGGTACTACATTAATTGGTCGTGGTTAGTGATGTCTCTGGATTGTGATGAATTTTTGAATCCCCCACATCAGCAGGCGCAAGTAGCCGGGAAGCATTTTCACCACTACCGCTTTTGCGAACAATTATGTCTGAAAAATCGGAGTGACTGAAGCCCGGCTCGAACCAATGCAAAAGCTTTAGCTGGATCGTTCGTCTGCATAAGTATTCCATTCGTTGGTTGTTTTTGTGCTCGACTCACTGATTACAGTACGCTGGAGATAAGTGGGACTGTAACAGAACCCCGGGAGGGTCTTTCTCGGGCTCGCAGAAACCCGATGGGATTTGGCTGGCTTTTGACGTACATATACAACCACCAGATGGTTTTGAATGTGTCTGAGAGGGTTTCCAAAATATATTAAAGGTGTGCACAAAACTGCTGCTCAGTCGAAGCTACTCGCTAGTAATTAAGAGAACAATAGTCCATTGTTTCTATATCTATCTAGATGTATATAGAGTAAACAATGTCTTTGTTCTCTTAATTACTAGCGAGTGGCTACGGCTCAGTTCAGAAAACGGTTATCGAAACTCGGTCCTAGATTTTTTCCGACATTTTCGAAAAAATTTGTTGAGGAAAGAAACTCTACATTCTTTGGTCGTCTGATGAATTTATATCAGCACCCTACAATTAATTATTAAAATAAAGAATGATACCGAAAGGTTTTGTCGCTTTGAACTTTTATGGTGCAATTTAGAAGAAAAACGTCATGTTTTGAGGTCAATTGCAAGTGTTTCTGTTCCCACGCTCCTAGTCAAATACCATTTTTACGAAACCGGGGTTTTTGCATATAAAATTAGGTAGCACTTCATCCTTTCGTGCTTGTAAACCGAGCGAGCTCTGAGCAGCCGGCAAATCTCACAAAAGGCTGTCCAGATTAACTAATTAAATCAAGGATCCGAACAAATACTACAAACGCATGTAGAGATTTGGTTTGTAACGTGAATTCGAAGCAATCTACAATTATTACGTTTCTGGTTTCTTGTGCAGCACTAATATAATATTCCAGTTGTATTATATTTTGAACTTTCGCCGCCACAAGACAGCGCTGTAAACATACCCTGACGTACGGTATTTGATTGTGGTGATGCCGTGCTACAAAACTGAACGGACATTTCCATCTTGGCCGAAAATTCTGAAAACGTTACCACTTCCATTTTTGCTTATTATCTGATACCCATGATAGCTTATTAATTATTTGTTTAGTTTAGATTTTACTGCACTATTTTATTAGGTTGCTGTCTGTTTTTTTATTATTTTTTTTAATATTTTATTAATAATTATTTTATTATTAAATAATAAAATGATAAAATTGTCATTATTGCAGTATATTATTATTTCATTATTTCTTTTGGTTTTGGTGAATTTCTACCGAAGTGTTTCATGTTGGCCAAATAGGTCTCTGTAGTATTGTATTGATATTACTTGAACGAGTATCGGAAGTACTGCACTTTGTATTGTGACATTATTGTGTTAAAACAGCACAATTCAATACTTTAATAATATTATATAGATGCATCGTGCAAAACGAAGCGAAGCGCGTTAATTTGTTAGAAGTAAAGGCATCCGTAACGTTTGCCACTGTTGGTTTAAGGCCTTTAGGCATAACGTACAAGGTCGCACTTTATTTCGCACCTCTGCTTGGTTGCCAAGTTATTTCCTTACGTGTTGGAACAAGTTCACTGTAGACGGAAATATTGTTACAAGAATCTGGTGTTTTACTGCGTTGTATCAGTAAACTGATACATAGTGCCCGTACAGCGCTATACTAACAAGTACGCTATCCCTCAGGTGATATTCCCACAGGCATGGGAGCTACATCATTAAATACTCCGAAACGAAAGGAGCAGATAGATATTTTTTCCGTTGCAACCACTACAGCTGGTCACAAGTTATGAATTTTCAAACTTAATATTTTTTATAATGGCGGTGTGTGTGATGACATCACCGCCGTACGGTAGCAAATAATGTGTACGAAAAATAAGGCGGTTCTTGTTCCAGAAACACGTGACTCATTAATTAAAGCAGATGTTGCAGTGACAAATGATAGTGGTTATCAATATAAAAATGTTCAAAACAGAAGTGTTCTTCGCACCATGCACAGCGTAAAAACGACATTTTTTCACAGCTTTTGCAGGTAGTATTTGAAAACTGAAAAACTGAATACAGTACTCTAGTGGCGTCACAAACTGTGGACCTTTTTTCCAAAATATATCCTGACATGTACCACGAGTGTTTCCGGAATCCGCGGAATCTCCCGTGGCAAAACTGGCTATACAGAAGACTGTATAATTTCAGCAAACTGTTCCGTTGCGGCAGATTGATTTCTGGATGCTCCAACACGCCACGGTCATGACACTTCCGAATACTCTGTTTCCAGTCGCGAAATCCCAACACATCCAGTGGCTGGATGTATGCTGTCGCTTTTGGTGGGATGACAAGCACTTCAACGGTAACACCAGCAGGAGTTACTTCCTTCAGCGTGTCCATGTTGGTCTGGGTGGTTTAAGAATCAAGAATCAACAATGACGGCGTGCCAACGCTAGGAAAATGAACGTCAGTGAGCGATTCCTTCCAGTTGTCTTTATGCACATTCCTACTGGACGAAGCCGAAATCAGCAAATTTTCGTTATCGTTTTACAAATCCTCCTCAACACGATCCCCAAAAAAACCGTGTCGTTCTTGCAATACAACATACGAAGGGCCAACGTAATCTCCCGCTGCACATATCAACGGCCGAACAGTGAAGGAATGAGTTGTCGCGCTAACCGCACGGACTTTCCTACGCATGTCCTTCGTTCCTGCACAATCAAAAGCACAAGTTAAATCAGACATGCCTGTGGTTTACTCGTGCGGATTTACGGCGATTTTACGTGAGAAACTCAAAATGTAGAAAAAAAACACAAGATTTTTTAAATTTGCCTATATCGCAAAGTCAAATAATAAGAACTTTCTATGGATTTTTATCCAAAATATGTGGACAAACCGGCCGGTATTATCTATGAAAAAGTGGTCAAAACAGCTGTTTAACCATCGGATTTTAAGTTAGTGCAAACGTGCATTACCTCGGTATGCCAACAAACGTCCGGAGTGTAGCTCCTAATTGCACCCGCTCTGATCCGTGTTGAAAACAGCTGAAAGACCAATAGCTTCAACCTTCTTTTGGGCGTCAGCAACAAAGTCAAGAACAGCATTGTGGAATTGTTCCTTGGTCTGCATCCTAGAGGTATGGCTGAAATATTTGGAATTTTTCCGATCTACAATTCCATATTTTTTCTTAAGGCTCGAGCACCACTTCTCCGATGCAGAAAATCCGTGCAGTCCAATTTCCTGATTAGCAGACAGCGCCCATCTTCGTAAATCGATATCATGGACAATAAGCTTTTTTTCCACGGCAAAGCAGTCGAACTTCTCAATCACGTTTCTTTCGATCCGCAGACGTTTGTCGTTTCGGCTTCCACCATCGCACAACTGTTTCTTCCATCGATATAGCTGCTTCTCAGATGCCACGCGAGAATATTGCCGTTTCACGCTATCAATGCAGCGCTTTTTTCGTTTCCCTTGCCAGAAGCGCACAGAATTTTGCTTGTATTGGAAAGGCACGTTATCCCGCGCGATTTCCGGTTCGTGGTACTCGGCAGAAGATGGTTCGCTGCTCCCAGCAGAATGCAGAGATGGCGGTTCAACAGGCTCTAGTTTAGAGAAACCCGCGTCCAAGTTTTCCGTAGCGTATGCCAGAGATGTCACGCACTCAATGTCGCAAAAACCGCTTTGAAATTCTTCGGTGCTTCCTTAAACAATTAAAGACAACATGTACAAACGATCAGAACGCTAAAAAAACGAACGCAATGAATCGGTACCTTTGAGAACCTCCACGAGCTCTTGGTCATTTTTGCTGGGTTCGGATCTTTCCAGGGTGTCCGCACGATAATGAATCGCGAGTAATCCCAGAACGTTTCGGAAGTTCAAATTATCCATAATTTTAACAGGAATTCACAGAAACAAAATCGACGAAAATTAATGAAAGGAAAATATAGAACAACAGCTAAAGACACGCACTTTATAGCACTCCCGTATAGAACGTGTTGCGTAATCCGTTTTGAATTAAAATCAAATTTTGTTGTGCGGCATGACAGTCAGCAGTATACGGTGTGCGGCACTTGTGAACTCGTACGGCGGTGATGTCATCACACACACCGCCATTATAAAAAATATTAAGTTTGAAAATTCATAACTTGTGAAAAGCTGTAGTGGTTGCAACGGAAAAAATATCTATCTGCTCCTTTCGTTTCGGAGTATTTAATGATGTAGCTCCCATGTCTGTGGGAATATCCCCTGAGGGATAGCGTACTTGTAAGGCTGCTTGGAAATCCGTCCAACCCTAATGAACACTAGGAAAGTGCCCTACAATACAAAATCTCAATAAAATAATTTAATTTGTTGATACAAGTAATCATGAACAACACAATAAACAAGATAAATACAATAAACCGACCGACCGACCGAACGAAGGACGGACAGACATTGAAATCCATTTGAGCTGTGTATAGAGGACCTTCGCCTCGCTTCAGTCGATTATTATTATTATGATTAATAAATAAAATAAAAAATGCATTTATCTTAATAAATAAACAAATAGAAAGTAGTACTAATTTAATACCCGGAATACAAAATAATAGCTACCGGTATATAAACATATTAAAATGATAATTTTCCATATTGTTGACTAATATGAATAATAAATAATAGTAAAAGGTACAAATAAATATGATAATGACCGACCGAACGAACAAATGACGGACAGACACTGAAATCCATTTGAGCTGAGTATAGAGAGCCTTCGCCTTGCTTCGGTCGATTAACTACAAGGCGAACCAATATCAAATGTCACGATCAATCTGGAAGACTAAAGACTCGTTTCATATTGCCAAAAGCAGAGCGCTTAAGGATAGAATAAATCCTAGATACTAAATATTTTATATATTTAATATATTTGAAAATATTTAATATTCGAAAATACTTATTTAAAAATGCTTATTATTTATAAATATTTATTATTTAGAGATATTTAATATTTACAAATATTTCATATTTACAAATGTTTAATGTTTGAAAATAATCACAATTTTTAAAACATTAAATGTTTAAAGATGTTTAATATCAAAAACA
Organism: Paramacrobiotus richtersi; assembly: GCA_034698045.1. Lineage (NCBI taxonomy): Eukaryota > Metazoa > Tardigrada > Eutardigrada > Parachela > Macrobiotidae > Paramacrobiotus > Paramacrobiotus richtersi. The sequence goes on from JAQGAU010003544.1 coordinate 6,013, forward strand.
TTCAATATTTAAACATATAGAATATTTGAGAATAGTTATTCAATATTGGATATTCAGATTATTTACCATTTTTATCTGTCGTGGCGGTCCGACCGACACATTCACAACACGAAACCCATTTTGGCTGAGTTTAGAGGACCTACGCTTTGCTTCGGTCGATTATTATTACAAAGGAGGCAAGTGCAATATTTACAGGTGCGCGGATGTTGTGGTTTGACTGATACTTATGACAATACACATAAGTTCCAAAAACGGAATAGGATGTCTGACATCGCGATCGCAGCCGCCGAACAAACCGAAAAACCTTTCTCACCGACAAAACAAAAAGCGAAACTTGGGCCACCTGGTCTTCGAGTCACGCCTTTCAATTGTGAAATGGTATCGTGTAAAATATGTGAAAAAATGTAAATTGATTCGACACCTTCCGATGAGTATGTTCGTCCTTTAAAAAATTAATTCGTATAGTAACAAGTTGCATTTATAAATCGCTGCCAATTTCATGCGTAATTATGGTGTAATATTTATGAATATTTACGGAATAACATTATTACTAGGATAATAGTAGTATTGCAATTGCTGCAACATTAGCTAAAAACTGGCAACGGCCACGACAGTGGCCGACATTGGGACGCACATACCTATATGGCCGACAGCCGCGACAGTGGCCGACAAGGGGAGGCACATACCTGTAGAGCCGACGGCCACGACAGTGCAGAGTCCCGACAATGGGGGATACGTAGGTCTGTACAGCCGACGGCCACGAGAGTGCCGACAATGGGGGACACGCTGGTCTATATAGCCGACGGCCACGACAGTACCGACAATGGGGGACACGTAGTTCTATATAGCCGACGGCCACGACAGTGCGGACAATATGAGGCAAGTAGGTCTATATAGCCGACGGCCACGACAGTGCGGAAAATAGGGGACACGCAGGTCTATATAGCCGACGGCCACGACAGTGCGGAAAATATGAGGCACGTAGGTCTATATAGCCGACGGCCACGACAGTGCGGAAAATAGGGGACACGCAGGTCTATATAGCCGACGGCCACGATAGTGCGGACAATGGGGGACACGTAGGTCTATATAGGCGACGCCCATGACAGTGCCGACAATGGGAGGCACTCGCCAGTGCATGCCCGAGATGCACGACATGTTTTCTGATAGCCACTGGCCCACTACATACTTAGAATAGCTGCATACGTCGACTGACGTATGGATACATAGACTCGCGCATAGACTTACACAGGGGTGGCACAAGTACACCTTTACCTAATAAATACCAGCAGATTCTACATGGACGAGGGCTTCGGAGATACCACACCGTTCCTTCTCAGATGGAGATTTGGTGCTGTCCTACGATCCCTGGATATGGGCGCTGGCAAGTCGGGATGAATACAACCGGTATTGTGCATTCTGCTTCACGGAACGTCAGGATCTGCGGACCTGCTCGAAATGCAAACTTCATTGTTACTGCGATGCAAAATGTCAGGTAAGAATCGATACCAGATCGTTATATGCAGCTGCACTGTAGTACTGGAGGCAACAAAATGATCCCACACCGCACATCGGTCAGTAGCGTAATCGTATTTGGAAGCGAGTGCGGTGTGATATCTCGTAATGGTACTAATGGATTTGTAATTTCCCTGTTAGATGGCGGACTGGAAACAGGAGCATAAAGTGGAATGCGCTCTGCTTGGAAGCGCGGATACATCCCCGAATATGGTCCACCCCAGTAATGAACATCCAATAATGGCTGTTGTTTTGACGTCAAAGATTGCCCTAAAACTTCAGGTACGAGTAAAGAAACTAATGTACTTTTAGTTTTCCTCGCAAACTGCCTTTAGTTTGAGCTTACCTTCAAGTGAACTGTGAATGCCAATACGTACGCCTGCTTTGTAGCGGAACACCCGGGATAACCTGCCTGGACTCGGAGAGAAAACAGCCAGCGAAATTCTGGACTCACTTCCGACCTATCCGGAGAAGGAAAAGCTTCGATCATTCTTTGAGTTTAAAGCGTAAGAAAATTTGAACCGGAAGCGCCAAGTAATTAACTAGATGCAGTTCGGTTTGCAGGTTGGAGAAAACTCACCCCAAACCATTATCTCCAGCGTCACAGCTTCAAACGAAGGCTGTCCTCAAAATCATAAAGCACAACGCCTTCCCAATCCTTAACCCGGGAACCAAAGATAAGGTTATTGGAGCAGCAATCATTCCCCAGGCATCCTTCCGGGCCATGAGACCGGTCTGCTTGGATAGTAACGTGATGCTTGACTTCCGTGGACGGAAGTTTGTTGTTCACGCGACGGAAGACATTGCTCAATACACAGGACTAAATGACGTACGCTGCATTTCTCTTGTGGTGATTGTGCTGGTGGAGATGTTGCGATGTCTATACTTGCAAATTGGAGTGTAACGCTCGTATCATTTTCTTGCTTTCTAGTTGCGGTATAGTGAACTGCTGAACGATCCATCCTTTTTAACGCCAACCGAACGTCGACAATTATTCCAAGAAATCTACCACTGCCCATGTGATTGTCGAAAATGCACTCCGGCCTACGTAAGTTAGATTGATCGTGAATGGATTCCAGGGTTCAGGTTGCTTCGCTAATGATTTGCTTTGAGAAATTGTTTTGTTAATAGTTAGGGCCGATACTTTAACACATTTTTAAATAACATTAAACCGAAACTTTGTGCCCAAAAACTAGCTAGCATAATCGGAAAGAGAATGATTAGAAATACAGTAAGTAGGAAGTAAACAAGCAAAACCGCTTGGGCTGGGGCGGTACAGATAACTGCTGTACCCCCGTTTTGAGTGCTTGAGTTATTCGCGCCATATAGTTCTTCGCTATGGTAGGAAGCGGAAATCAATGCTTTGAAATGCGTGACGCCAGGCTGTACTGAACGTATCCCAAGTGATGAACGCGCCATTATACCGTGCCCACAATGCGGAGCAATCAGCCAACCGGACAGACTGCAACAGTTCAGGCGCTTTGTCAACAAACTTGAAAAAATCCGGAAACGTTCCAGACTGAATGGAGCTCATGAGGAACCGGATTATGCAGCGGAAGCTGCACTTCGGGAAGAAATCGATTCCTCTGGAATCTTGCACTCCGATGCTTACATCCGCTTCCTCGTCGGTTGGCACGGGATCGCAGACTATACAAGCCAAGGACGCAGCGTTGAAGCGTGGGAATTGTGCAAGGAATTGATCGGATGTGTGCGGTTGGTATTTCGTTCCAAGGCGTTAAGTAAGTGCCAGTTAGTGAAGGTTTATAAAACCATGCCTTCTTTGTAGAGAAATTATCCCGCGGTGCCACATTTTCTGTGCAGATTTCCTGATGGAAGCAGGACTTTGTGTCGGCAGATTTTTAAACAAACTGCGAGATATGGAAAAGGATGCCGCCACAAAACAAGAGGCGCTTCGGTTGCTAACCGACTTGTTCGACAATTCAGCAGTGTGTTTCGAGTTTTATAAACAAGCCGAGGAAATCTATAAGAGGATCTACGGAGACGATTCAAAACGAGCAAGCGACGCAAGGCAATGTTATCAGCTCGTCCAAGAGACAAAGAACGAAATGGCAGACGTGGTTCGACAGTGGACTGAAAACGCTACCGAGCATTCTGCTAATGTGAACTAAAATTGTGGTGGCAAATACGGAAAAAGTGTCATGATAGCAGTGTCATGCGCTGGTTTTCTCTGTTTTCTTCTGCCTCAGATTGTTTTCCTTTGCTCAGTTCGCTGTCACAGAGCAGAACATACTGGATAGCTAATTTGTGAATTTTATCATGAGATTGTTGTGGTGGTGTCTTATACTATTAACAAATACTAACAAGTATTGTAAGTTACGTACTCGGCATTCATCTCAGCGTTTCGGCTGCAGTTATGCATAGGTGTCCGCTACAATGTTATCGTCGTGTTGTTTATGCTGTTGGCCGAATGATTTCTAGAATGCTGTACTAAAACCGATAAGAAGACCAGACGTATTTTTGCAGTACAAAAATACCACGCAGCATCAGAACAACAGACAGTGAAGCGAAACATCCGCCTCCGCTTTTCTACTGAACTACTGTTTCGGCTTTCATACGAAGAGTATCCGGATTACGTGCTTTACGAACGGTTGGTTGTGTTTTACAAGGCCACACATGATGAAGGGGCTATGAGTGCGCACAGTCACGTCGGCGTAAAGATTTCTTCGTTTATGTGCGTGTAAGCAGGAGATCTACAACCGCCCATGTGACTGTCGCAAATGCACTTCCGAATATGTAAGCTGGAACGCTTAAATGGATAAACAAAAAAAAAAATCGATTTGTAAACTACGTGAAGTTATGAAGAGGATTTTTATTCGCCATAAACTGGTTTAGTACAAACGTACTGTATTCAGAATTTCCGGGAAGAATGTGTCGTCGAAGATAACCTTAGGCTGTGTCACAGTGACAAAGACTGCCGTCCGCGTTGCACTTGTATAATGACTACAGACTCAATAATATGTTCTATGTTATGGTCTAGGAAGCGGAAATCAATCCTCTGAAATGCGTGACCCCCGGCTGTACGGAACGTATCCCAAGTGATGAGCGCGCACTTGTACCGTGCCCACAGTGTGGAGCAATTAGCCGACCGGAGAGACTGCATCAGGTCAAAGGATTTGTGAACCAATTAGAACAAATTCGTACGTATTTTAGAGTGGAAGGAGCTGCTGAGGAGGCGCAGTCTAAACTGGGGGAAGAAATAGATACCTCGGGACTGTTGCACGCTGATGCTCACATCCGCTTTCTCGTCGGCTGGCACGCGATCGACAAGTACCGAAGTGAAGGGCGCTTCGCAGAAGCATGGGAACTGTCCAAAGCAGTTGTCAGCTGTGTGCGGTAAGTGTTGTCTCGTTTTACGGTCGGTCAGAAGGTTTCCCAAGCCTTTGGTTCCCTTGTCGAGCAGGTACTAATCGAAAGATTGTATAGGGAAATTATCCCGAGATACCACATTCGCCGCGCAACTTTCCTGATGGAAGGCGAGGCTTGTCTTGGCGAATTCGTCCAGAAATTGCGGGATATGGAAAAGGTTGCCGACACAAAACAGGAAGCGCGTCAGTTCTTACGCGATTTGTTCGACTCTTCAATGCCGCGTTTTGACTTCTGTGAAGAAGGCTGTGAAATCTACAAGAGGATCTACGGCGATGATTCGAAATGGGCCAGAGACGCAAGGGATTGTTATCAGTTCATTGAGGGCGTCAAGCGTGAACTGAGAGAAATAGTTCGGCGGAATCAAATCTTAACGTGATCGAGCATTCCGGCAAGTAAACTGATGTATGGTAAAATACTTTGTTTACAAATCACTTGTTAATGTTCACACGTGTGGTTGCCCGCATGTATCTTTGCGAATCATACTCTGCTGGACTCGAACTATTTTAAAATTGTTTCGTGTTCAGATTTGTTTACAAGCAAAACATAAAGGTTATTTAGAATTGATGTCTCATGCTGTCCGATTGTTACCTGCAAGGGGTGCTGGCGATATTAACAATAACTACATCGATCACGGGTAACAGTACTTAATTAAATCAGGGGTCATCTGGAAATTATAAATACACACAACGTCCGAAACATTTGCAGTGTAGGCAGAATAATCTTAAGGAAATCGAAAAATATGAAGTATCCAAGAACAAAATGCATTATCTGCTGTGATTGCACGGTTTGTGTAAGCATAAGCACGAATAATTCCGAATAACAAGAAAAATGCCTGGACATCCATTCCCAGCTTCGGAAGAACAGTTCCGGTTGGCGTCCAACGGGATCGCTGGCTAGGTATGGCCATAGTTCTGAATATCGATAGCTTGTCAGCGCACAAAGTTATTCATTTGAATTTTATAAAGCTCTGTTTTTAAAAATATTTTCCATTACTTTCCCTGATGTCAGCCAACATTCATTATTAATTAAAGAACAGTTTTAGCTGGACTTCGGTAAGTCGTGATTTTGACAATTAACAATTTATCACACTATCAGTGGTTGTTACACAACGGAATTATGGCGAATTTTTAGAAAGGACTAAGGATTCGTCAGATTACTGAAGCAATAATTGGAGCAAATTAATTCGGCTGATCATAATATATTGTTCTGCGAGCTCGGGAGGCTGGGGTACGGAACCACTTTATCGGGAATCGTAGGGTGCATGAACTTTACCGATCCACCAAGCAACGTCCGGCCGTCGGATACGGTCCTCCTGGGAAAAAGTTTTCCCAGGGCAACAACTGATGCCGAAAACAGTCAACCATGCCCTACATACACTAACACTAAGAAGGACAGCACACCTAGTGCACGTTTGGTACCACTGCATTTTTTCGGAAGCATTAAAGGATGGTGTAGTCCCGTAGCCGCCGTAGTCTTCATGTAGTCGTGCGTAGTCCAGAAAATCTCGACAGTTCGACAGCAGCCCTGTGCACTCCGTAGGCCCGTGTAGTCCGCGTAGTTCGGTGTAGTCCGCGTAGTCCGTGTAATCTGTGTAGTCCGTGTAGTCTGTGTAATCTTTGTAGTCCGTGTAGTCTGTGTAGTCCGCGTAGTCCGCGTAGTCTGTGTAGTACGCGTAGTCCGTGTAATCTGTGTAGTCTGTGTAGTGTGGGTAGTCCGCGTAGTCTGTGTAGTGTGGGTAGTCCGCGTAGTCTTTGTAGTCCGCGTAGTCTGTGTAGTGTGGGTAGTCCGCGTGGTCTGTGTAGTCCGCGTGGTGGACTGTGTAGTAATCGTAGTTTACTGTAGCCCGCTCAGTCTGCTCGAATTCGTGTTGTTTGGTATGGTACGTGTAGCTTGCTGTATACTGTGCGATTTGCTGTAGTCCGTCTAGTTTGGCGTGGTTCGCGGAGTTTGACGTTGTCTGGGTAGTTTCAAATTTCACGTGCACTGTTTATAGCTCACTTTGTCTACGAGAATCGCCCTCTTGAGACCAAACTGTTTCCCAGCCGCCAGAACCATTTGTTTGGTGTTCTGTCAGATGAGTTGTGTCTATATAAAAAGTCTGGCAATTTTTTCATTT
>JAQGAU010003545.1:0-13021 GCA_034698045.1 Paramacrobiotus richtersi
TACTTTCCGTTACATGGGTGGGTGGGTAGGTCCAAAAAGGCACTTTTTCGTGTTACGTAATTTGTGGATCGCGCCTTGCCGTTAAAATGCTGGCATTGGTCCAACAGTTTCAGTGTGCAGATATTAGGGGCATTTACGTCGCATTTACATCTCAATCGAGAAAGATTCATTGTGTTCTTGCGCGATGGCAATAGTTTGCGGCATTCTGGGTTGAATTCCCGTCCCATCCAGCCCGTATACTGAACTGTCTAAGTGTTTTGATTCATCGTTGCCATTTTGCTGTTCAATACCATTTATGCGTTTGTTGGTTTGTTTGTGCATACTATCGTTAAACTTCTCCAAAGCGGGGGGAACTTCTCACCATTTGTAGTGGTCGGTACATAAAAACTTCGCTATACTCACAAAATTATGTAGATTTTATTGGTGTATGTGGCGTGTTTATGCGAATAACACATTGAAAAAGGTTTACTTGTTAACCGGAATTCGCTGGACCATGGATACCAGGGATTCGTATGTTTTATCTGCGCAAGCAGCGCAACTCTCAAATTTATTGTCGCACCGCGTAAAACATAATCACTTCGGTCTCGGTTTTACTGTTGTGTTTCGAACAGTTTTTGCTTGATTGAAATTCCCAAAAGGAACAGGCTTTTGTCCTGCGTCATCTCTACAAACATTACTGATATTGACAAAGTGTGCACTGACAAAGCAGCTAACAGTTAAAGTTTGGATGATCCTCCTCCAGAACCGACTTGGTCAGTTGATTGCCATCCTCATCAACACACCACACGGAACCCCACTGTCCTTGTTTCGCTTCCCATTTCCCATCAGCCCGACAATTTGGTATCCAAAGTCTGTCCAGCCCTGCCCAAGCAAGCAAACTCTGTTCAGCATAGTATGGAAACGTCACGTCTGAGAAATCTTACCGGTAAACTCCGTGCACGAGCAGTTTCCAATGTTTCGCCATCCCCAGAACTGCTTATCCGATGGCAACGTGATCTGTTGCATTTCCAGGCAGTCACTTCCCTTTGTGGGCGGGGTACGGGCTGCGGTACAGGAGAGCACCAAAATGGTTAATACCAATGCAGTGACAAGCAGTAGTTGCTTCATTTTTACGGCGATAAGAAAACAGGAAAGGACTCGGAAATTTATTCCTCTCACAAGTAACAGTGTTTGCGCACAAGACAACTACACGTTTCGAAAACAGGAAAGGATATGTATCATAAAAACGATGTGCCAGACGGTGTGTGAAAGCAGTGTGCCATGCATCATGATGCATGTACTTGTATAATTGTATAATTACAGAACTCAAACACCGTAAACTGCAAGAAAATTAATGCCTTGATATCATACGTACGCATCTCGAATACTTGAAGTACCCCGTGTACAGAGTGCTGGCGGCGTTCAAAGGTAGCCGTCAAACCCCGGAAGGGTTTCTCTGTTCATTTTTACACACTCACTTACTGTACCTCTACGTACGTATACAGACTCAATCATACTGTGGAGAGGATTAAAATGCGGAATGCGAAAATAAAATTCGAAATTTCCTGTTTTTTATTCCTGCAAGCTTTACTTTCCGCTCCGCAATGATTACTGAAGCAGTTGCCAGTTATATATACGTCTACTCTGTACGAAAATACCGATTTCGGTTCACGTTTGTGATCTCATGCTTAGTTTGTACATATTTTATTTATTTTCATTTTCTTTGTGACTATTGTGGCATAAACCGTGAACTGCAAAATCGTAATCTACTGTATAGTTTTACTATGGATTTCGTACGTAGGGTTAAGTAATGTCTCAAATTAAACTTCAAAGCGGAGCTGGCCATTCGCGTCATCGTAGAACTGAACTGGATTTGGTATATTAGGTTTTGGTTTAATGCTTAAATTCCGAATAATTACCACTGCAACCTGCAACTAGCTCAATGCAACTTTAAAAATTCCCTTCGAAAAGTCACAGATCTTGTAGTTGCAAACGCATAAAAGTGTGCATTTTGGACAAAAGTCGATAAATCGTTGAATAATTTGCTGATTAATTTGTTGATTAATTTACTGATGCTTGGGTCTGTTGGTGTGTGACGCGATAAACGTGGCGCTGAATCTGAAATGATTTTACAATTTACTTATATTGTTAAGTACTACCAAGAACTTACTATATATCTACAAGGACAGTTATGTGTCTGTGTGACGTCAGCAGTCTGCGCTACAGCTAAATATGCGCCCGTAGTGGGCGCTATGTTGTGGGCAATTTCTGTAACTTGGTTCCATTTACTTTAGAAGTGGCACATTATAGCCCGAAAGATAGAGAAAAAAATTTGGTTCCCAGTCCCAACTATTATTTTGAGTTGTTGGTTCGAAAGAAAAGAGTTGCGATAGTTTCCAGTTAGCATGGAAGTCTACGAGAGCGTTGCCAACGCTCTCATAGACTTCTGTGCTAACTGAAAAGGACCAGGGTCCAGAACTCACTGTTTTCGGACTCAAAGCACAAAATAGTTTTGAGTACCAGAAACCAAATTTTTTTCTCTATCTTTCGAGCTATAGTGTGTCACTTCTAATGGAAATGGAACCAAGTTACAGAAATCGCCCACAACATAGAAGTCTACGGGCGCATATTTAGCTGTAGCTCCGACTGCCTACGTCACACGTGATTGCGAAATCACATAATAGTCCTTTTAGATATAGTAAGTTCTTGGTACTACCATATGAATTACGAATTTACGATTATTTTGAAGGAAATAACTGTGATTTAATCAAACCATGCTTTACTGATGCACATACAGTATTCGGTATTTGCATGCTTACTTATGGCAGTTATTGCGATTATATTAAAATTTTGATAGAATCTGATGTGTACGCGAGGATCACGGTGGCCAAAAGTGCAAAACATCGCAAAGTGCCGCTCATACAGCGAGACCCACTATTGTAAACACACAAAACAGCTAACAGGTAAAGTTTAAATGATCGGCTTCCCGGCCCACTTCGCGATCGGTCAGTTGATTGCCATCCTCGTCAACACACAACACGTGGTCATACAATCGTTGTTTCGCTTCCCATTTCCCGTCAGCCCGGCAACTTGGAGGCACGAGTTTGTACACCCCTGCCATTAAAGCAATGATGTTACTCTCATTTGTCATGGTATACACTATGGATTCGTTATGCCGGGAAATCTTACCGGCAAATTCCGTGCACGAGCACATCCCAATGTTTCGCCAGACCCAAACCGTCCTACCAGATGGCAGAGGAATATTTTTCCTTTGCACACAGTCTGCTGCCTCTGTGGGCGGTTGACGTGCTGCGGTATAGGAGAGCACTGAAATGGTTAATACCAATGCGGTGACCAGTAATATTTGATTCATTTCTGCGGCGATAAGAAACAAGGGAAGAATATGTATCGCGGACAATAGTGTGCCAAAGTGCTGTGCCCTATATGGCTTTTTATACATAACCAGAATATTGTAAACTGCAGATCAGAAGTGCCTTAATATCATAATAATCTCGATCTGATAAATGATGTAAGAAGAAAACAAGGCAACGAGAAGGCGAAGCCCGCGTTCAAAGGTCGCCACCAAACAGAAGTTTACCTGTAAAGTCCAGCAGGGTCTATGTATCTGTTAATCTTTCAGCGTGATCATTTTACATACTTACTGTATAGTAGTGCATACATGCCCGATCCAGATTAGAATAATTGCACTGTAAACTGCAGGATGGGTGCCTTGGTATCAAGATAATATCTCTAGTTGAAGCACACATTCAAAGGTCGCTATCAAACCGCAAGTTAAGACCCAGGGGTTTTCTTTAGAAGCACACGGATCCTGTAGCCTGGTCCGCACAAGAAAATATGCCATTTGAAAAATTGCTGATTTTTAGAAATTCCTGACCTGTTGATTTGACGAGATCCCATGTCACCTGCTAAATTGTGATTTTAGTGGTATTACTGGCGAATGCTTTCTATTGATACGAATCATACGATTATACGATTACGGTCATTATGGAATATGAAGGAAAGCATTCTTTTGCCGATGTTTGATGTACGGTGTTGCACGCTTACTTTACTTGCTTGACAGGTATTGAGAACATTTCGGACGACGGTGACGAAAAGTGCAAAATGTGCCGCTCATACAGAGAGAAACAGTAAATCTACACTAACAATTAGAAAGTGCAGCTAACAGGAAACGTTGGATTGAGACCCTACAAGAACCGGCTCGGTCACTTGATTGCCATTCTCATCAACACACCACACCGTGGAGAACAGTTCTTGTCTCGCTGCCCATTTCCCGTCAGCCCGACAATTTGGAGTCCAGATTTTGTCCAGGCCTGCCAAGCAATGTTTACTTTCACTATACTATGGATTCGCAACGCCCGGGAAAAATCTTACCGGTAAATTCCGTGCAAGTGCACTCTCCAATGTTTCGCCAGGCTGGAATCTCCTTACCAGATGGCAAAGTAACCAGTTTCTTTTGCAGGCAGTCGGTTCCCTTTGTAGGCGGGGTACGTGTTGCGGTACAGGAGAGCACGGAAATGGTTAATACCAATGCAGTGACAAGCAATAATTGATTCATTTTTATGCGGAGATTACAAACAATGAAAGAACACGATGTGCTGAAATGCTGTGTCTACTTGGGTTTCTATATATCTGTACAAGTACAAGGACAATGCAGCACTGTAAACTACAGGAACAGTGCCTGGATATCTGTCTTGATAGAATGCTACTTTGATTAGTGCCTGGTAGTTGGTTTACCGGAGCCCCATTGGTTGTAGACTTGCTATGCCTAGAGCTAATTATTCCTCAGTTACTGCGTTGTCATCCTGTGAGCGTATGTACCAACACAGCAAATCTATCATCATCGAAAGCTCTATTACTATCTGAGCCTATCTTTACAGCCGCTTATATGAAGAAAACCAGGCAATGAACCGGCAGCGTTCAAAGGTCGCCATTAGATCGGAAGTTAGGACCAGGGGTTCTTTGTTAATCTTCTGGTGTGATCATTTTACCTAGGCCAAAGCCATATTAATGTTCGGAGAGGATTATATATTTACTACACTAACGGAACGCGGCAGATTGTGCAAACAAAGGTCAGAATATGCTGTTTCGTCTTTCTGAAGGCTTTTCGCTTCGATCTTCGCTTTCCGAAATGAAAGCCTGAAATAAAATGAAAGTTTGGGTTTTGTTTGAATGGAGAACGGGTGTAGACTGCGTGCTACTTGTGGTGCACAGTGTCTTCTTTGGTAAAGCTCGGTATTTGAAGGAAGCAGACGCAAAAGAAAAGCAGTTTAACTAATCTTCGTATTGCAGAAATATCCACTTCTAAACGTGTAAAATGAGCACATATGGTGCTAAAAAGAAGTTAGTTTAAGATAGCATAATCTTGCAGTCTTGTTTAAAAAAAAAACCCCTTTCTTGTGAACGTTCTTGCTTTCCGTATTATACGAGGCACGTGAATATTTATGTTCTAATCGATGAGCGGATTGCTTTGTGAGCCACTTCACTACGCTTCGTATGGAACCCCGTCTACGCGCGGCCGCCCGATGGATGGTAAAAATAAATAAAACATTTTTTGCCAAGAAGATGCTGTTTCACGACGTTTATACAATGTTGATTTTGTAGATTTGTGATCCGGCTATGCTGGGCCGGACTGGTGCATGAAGCTAAGTAATTTGACAATATTTTTACCGCAAAAAAAATCAGAATGAATTGAAATGTTTTTGCTTGAATCGTTTCGATCCTAGGTCAGTTATTTACGCCGGGCTGACTGCCGCACTGATAATATAGTGTTGCAACAATGTACCGTAGAGTCGTAGTGTAGTGGCACCAAACGAGCCCAAAGGAAAGCCTTGTAACCTGAAACATATACAACTGAACAAGCGAACGCAGCTGGCATGTTTTCTTATCTTTTTGCTCTTAAACTTCGTGAGAGGATTGATTTGTGCGAAAGAGAATTTCACTGAGAGGGTACACTGCTAAATAAGGAAGATCGCTTCCGGAATTGGAATAAAAATCCGACTTCATAACAAAACTTTATAAACATTTCATACGAATAGCTGTTTCTAAACACTGCTATAGCATTGGGTTTAATGCTGCCGACTCAGATTTCCAAATAACTGATCCCTGTGCTAGCAAGTGGATTTTCTATTTGTTGATGTTCGATTTTTTATGTTTCACATGGTCTAATGTTCAGCCGTTTTCTTTATTTCTGTAGGGTTACTAACTTTTTTGTGAGTTTTTATGATTGTGCCATGTGTGGAATAGTATTGTAAAGATATAGGTTCTTGTTGACCTTCTTGTTGAATTGTGTCTGTTCGAGTTGATTACCAGTAAATTAGTTTACCAGTTAATTATTTGCAGCTGTTATTAAAATTTTTATTCCGGTCAAAATTCTAAAATACCAGCGCAGTTGAAAACTACAAAAAATGTCCACTTTCTACACATCGACAAAGCAGTTATTGGTACGCTGTATATGTAACATTTAATTAAATAGCTAATTTAATTACCGTTTCCAATTATCTACCATATGTGCGAGCAGGCGAATAATTCACTAAATTACACCGGTGTATGACTGAACTAATAACCAACCCTGTAATTAATCAGAATACTGAATGAATGCCATCAATCGTTGAACGTTTCTCGATCAATCCGCATAATCCCGTAAAATATGAGGCTTATTTTTCCTTTTTTCCGATAATCGCACACTAATGTTCACAAATTAAAAACCAAAAATACGAAAGAAAAACAACGAAGCGATAGAGAGAATGGGCTATTTGTCCATAATTTAAATGTGGGCCACGTACTCGGCAGACACACACACAAGTAGAGAGAGAAAAACAAATCTAAATCCTCCATTCCGATCCATCCAATCAACCAGATAATTAAAAAATACACAAATCGTATGAAAACTGCCGGCTCGAGACACACTAAAAAAAACAGGACTTCTCTCTCTGGTCTTTGGGATTCCTCACAAACGGTCAACAAAACAGCTTTAACAAACCCCGCCCCCTGGCCGTTCCCGGTGCACAATAACCCCCTGATGACGTCACTTCCGGTGCACAATGCTCCCCTTTATGACGTCATTTCCGGTGCACTATAACCCTTGATGACGTCACTTCCGGTCAACAATGCTCCCCTTTATGACGTCACTTCCGGTGGGGTCTCCCTCCTGGAATGCTCCTCCCCGGTGCCGTTCGTTTCCGGTGCGGTGGCCTCCTCATCATCCTCATCCGGATAGTCCACCAGGGAGGGACTGGCCGGTTTACTGGCCGGGTGCAGGGGGGACAGGCGGGGGGAGACTTTCCCAGCCTCCGGACTCTCGTGGTTCTGGTAGGAGGAGGTGACGTGGTTGTCGGGGGAGAAGTTCAAGGGACCGTTGGTGTAGATGTCGGGTGGGGTGTTCAGCTGCCGGGTGGAGTCGGCCGACGCCAGGGACACCTTGAAGGAGGGTGACGGAGATCGGAGGGCCACTTTACGCGGCGGACCCCGGCTGGACTTCCAGGGGGAGCCCGAGAAGGTGCTGTCGTCATCGTCGGCGTCGTCCTGTAAGGAATGCAGGTTGTACGTGATTGTACCATAATATTATCATAACATGAAATAATAACTACCGGACACTTTTGCTAGATATACAGCACTTTTTTTACATCTCGATTGGCAACAAAACCCGCCTCTCGATACCGATATGTCAAATCTCCTTCGGGACTGTGCACTGAACAACTTACGCCAGTGGTACGTACTAAAAATTACTTAATTAATGAAAAACTACTGACAATTAATTTTTGTTACTGTTACGTAGATTTTTCGAAAAATAACAGTATTATATAGTACAGTCGATTTCTCTGATTTATCTCATTTAAATACCTTGTTAAAAAAACCTAGTACCTGAGCTAAGAATGCTTATTTGTTTTATTATTTGTTTAAACTTTAGTTCGAATTAAGAACCATGAAAACAGACGCAACCGAGCCCTTGCACTACCAAACAATACAAACTGATCTTAAAAGGTAGTTTACGCTTCGGAAAGCGCGATAACTACTTTTCTGTTTTCGGTCTTGCGTTTGGTTTTATTTGTTAAGTACTGGTTTTTCTACTGTAAAAAAACTGTTTTTTAGTCATAAAAATAACTATACAGGAAGTAAACAAACCGATCACAATATGAAATATCGGAAGAAAAAACTAGGCGATAACTTTCACTCCCCATATTACATGCTAAATGATTCATCTCGGATATCCCCAGTAACTTACCGGCGAGGGCCGTTTAACCGGCGGCGCCGCATTAATCCCCAACAAACTCTTCATCCCACTTTTCTCCCCCTCGGCCTCCCCTTCAGCCACACTCTCCATCTCCACATCCCCACTAGCCTCCCCACCACCCCCGGTATCCTCATTCTCAAACCACTGCTCCTCATCCTCATCCAGCTCCCGTTCATCCCGGCGGAACCGCTTACTCCCACTGGGCACCATATTCATCCGCTGCATCAGCGCCTTCCCAATCCCACTCTCCGCCACTTCCGGCGTGGCAGGACGGTCCACCAGCGAGGTGCGGATGGGCTCGGGGGAGGGGTTGGTGTGGATCTGGTAGCGGACGTTGAGACTCTGGAAGGTCTTGGTGAAGGACAGTGGGTCCAGCATGTCCCAGTAGTGGCCAATCACGTAGATGATGAGACGTTTAATGTCTTCCAGACGGATGAATTCAAAGAGTTCGAGGATGGCGGAGTTGAGGAGGTTGTAGCGCCGGCCGTTCTTTAGGAATAGGTCCACGACTGGTTTGAGAAGGTCGCCGCGTTCGATGTAACGGTTGTAAAAGTCGTCGTTCAATCCTAAAACGAGCAACACAAATTGTACTATAATGCTGAGAGCTTTTCGCGTCTGTCACACAATACAAGTCAACTTACTGACTCTACAACATCTACTGCAACTCTTTCGTAAATCGAGGCAGATTCCAAAACTATTTTTAAGAAAAGAGACTTGCCTTTCAGGTCTATGAAAATTATTATCAAATACTAAAAATTATTATCAATAGAAAAAAGAAAGTGAAGTAAATATGACGATAAAAGCTTAACACCGAGGCGATCTTTTTCAGTGCCGAACATTAACGAAGGAAAATATCAATGAGCCATCGCACTACGAATCCTATGCACTCGCTTTTCGTGTCGATGGCTTTTGCCGAATAAAGAATGCAGTATACTACGATTCACTACACATTCTAATACACGGGGAAATGCAAGAGCAGAAATTATCCATACAACGGAATCAACAAGATTAGAAAGGAAACCAGCACATACACTACGGACGTAGCTAAAACCAAAAACTTAAAAACATGAATTTCCAATGTAAACATTTCCAAGGGCTAAACAAAGCCTCCGCAGCTACAAGCTTAAAAAGAGCGATTCCCAAACTAAGCAGTTCTATCAGTGTTAGAGATTAAAACCGAACACCATGGTCATTCTCTTTCCACAACCCCAGCCGCTGCTCTACGATATCACTCTATAGGTCCACCTACCGACGATCTTCCGTAGAAACCGTATAACAGCCACAACCAGAAACTGATGCGACGACTGTAGTAGCACCAGGACACTCTTCAGCACATCCCGCCCAATGATAAAGTTTTTAATATGGAACGTATGATGTTCGACGCAGTAGTTGAGAAACTCCAGGATCAGATTGAGGATCTGCACCGTGCGGATATCCTCCCGTTTGGGCAGTACACCGGACGCGGTAATGGCACTGATGGGCTCAAATAAATACTGAATGCAACGCTTATAAAAGAAACTGAGAAACTCCGTCTTTTCCGTTTTATTGGGGGAATTCAGCATGTTCTCCGGATCCAATAACAGCCGCATTATCGTTAAAACCTGAAAAGTAACCGGAATCAACTTATATGGCGCATTCATTTCAATCTCCACAAAAACGTTCCCAGCCGCCTTTGTTTAACACCGACACCGTGACACGACTTTCCCGCAAAATCTACATTTTGAATCTGCCAGTTTCAAGAGAAATCAGTGACACTGGTGTCAGCTTTTATGACCAGATTTTCGAACTACTTATATTTATACTTCTGTGCAGTTACGATTATGCAAAAAGTAAGCATCTATTCAAAACCGCAGATCATGAAACTAAGTGCTTTCAGCTTGGGTTCACGACTCTTTAAAAGCCGTTACACTACGCCTCGCCACACTTCATGATGATACTGTACTAACGGATCTCACCGAAAAGGTTAAAACTAGTGCATTTAAATTAAAATATTAATAGTAAAATCTACACCAGACATTCTAAACGAATAAAAAAAGCGACCTCACAACATCGTCTACCAGAATTACGCCAACATAAGAGAAATACAGAATGTAAACAAACCTGCATGGCTCCCGACGCTTGCGGATCAGGATCGGCGACCACCGCCTGCCGAATAATGTGAACAAAGAACAGATTACGATCGTTGGCTTCCTTGGCCGCTTGGCTCATACAGAACTCCCGTACGACAAACGGATGGAGTTCCACAATGTAGGTGAACACGTCCACGGTGGCCGAGCGGGTTTTTATATCATCCACGTCCAGCGCTCCTTGGATGGCCTGCAATGAACAATATTTCCCGTATTTAGAAACTAAACAATCATTTCTTTGAGACGACATAGAAAACTAGGCAAAACTAATTGTCTTCGGCAGAAACACTGTCATGACTTGTCAGTACAAATAACCAATTTCGCGCCATTACAGCGCTTTATCTACCGGAAGTCCGGGACACAACATGTCGCCTTGTGAGAACATTATCCGTAGAACTTTTTGACGGTAAGCAAGGCGACAGTTTCGCTCCGCACTCGCGGCAAAAAATAACGCTCCGTTGCACTTACAATAACTTATTTTTTAATCAAAGATAATGGATCACCAGCCATGTGAGAGCTCTAAAAAAAATATACACCCTTAATTGCGGTTTGGTTATGTTCTCGCAAGCACGTAGGTTTCAAGTTTGCATCACCACACATAAATAAATTATTTGCCCTCTAGTTGGCGCTAAGAATGGACCGATGGGTGCCATTTCACTACACTTCAGTTATTAAAGAACTAAAGTAGAACACCGTGATTTGGATTCCTTGAACTTAAAATTATTAATTATATACAAAAAAAACTGACAGTAAAATCAATTTCACAAACTCGTTTCACTACAAGTCAACTAAAGACCTAAAGTAGAACACCGTGATTCGGATTCTTTGAAAAACCTTTAATTATATACAAAAAAACCGATGGTCAAATCAATTTTGCAAACTCGTGACTAATACCAATATTTCCATTCCTAAGACTGTCTCTAGCTGTTCGACATCTCTGTTTCCTCGAAGTACTGCAGCAAGCTGGACGAACACATAGAGCCTCCTGATAAGCGTAAAAAGTCTAAAAACATTCTGCGAACAGAGACATCCGACTGTAACTAAATGTTCAACTGGTTCCGACATGTATACGTGTATCTGGTAGCCACCTCACTACGATTCACTCATTACCTAGATCGCTCAACATACAACCCATCTTCCCCCTGAGCAGTTTATAGGTACAAACGGTCATAATGCACAAACGCCTGTACTCTTGAAAACTGCTACTGTTTTGAAAACAAAAATTTTCAAAGAGGAAACGGTACCCCTGTTTACAGAATTGGATGTTTTAAAAAAAACATAATCAAAGGTGTATATGAATTTCGTAACGTCAAACGAGACCGAAAACCAACCTGCAGTATTCCATGGTTCATCAGCAATCGAAAGAAGGCTTCCCTCTGCGCCGTCTGCAGGGTCTGACTAAACTGGCAAAACTCCTTGAGAAACAGCACCGCATCCCGCCGCTTGACCACAGGCGTCTCACTACTGCACAACTGCGCAAACAGCTGCTTCAGAAACCGCTCATCATCCTGCAGCAGGTTGACAATCTCCATTTTATTGAAGAAGATGAAACTCTGCAGGGTATTGAGATTGTTCTCATCAAACAGGGTGGGCGACGGGAGAATCACATCCTGAATGTACTGCACCCGGTACATTTGCTGGATTTTGGCGCACAACTCGGGATTCTCCAGCGGGATCACCTCCTTGAATTTGGCAATATCGCGAATGTAGTGACGATGCCGGCGGGGATTGGCCCCCGTGGGGTCCCACTCCAGACAGCCCAGCACCTCCTCGATGCATTCATCACTGAAGAGCACCTCGTATAAGGCGTTACGGTTCAGCATTAGGATGCTCTTCATTATGGAGAAGAGCTGCTGTAGTCCTTCTATAATCAAGAAAAAACATTCAGAATCACCGCTGTAAATTATTTAGCATGTTACGCTGATATAATATTCGGGCGACGGCGAACAACTGTAACATACGACAGTAAACACGAAATCGTTGTTGAACTCCATCATTATTATGAATCAATGTAGTCTTCCGCCGAACAATCTCGTTACTATCACACAGGCAAGGGAAGTGGACCGACTTGTCCACTTACAGTAACCAGTTTTTAATTATAAAATTGACCAAACAGAAAGAACCGTAGTATAATGGCTTAATAGCCGCTAAAGAATCCATTAGCAAAAGAATCTCAATCAAAGGGAAAATGCAATGCTCTTTGAAAAGTATGTGAAATTAATTTTTTTATTTATTTGATCAACTGTTACAACTTGCCTAATTAAAACAGTGTGGATTTGTCTGAATTCTAAAACTCCGTGTGGCGTCTCTAGTTTTCAGTTTTTATTGTACTGAAAATTCAAGATAAACTGTGTATGCAAAAAAATTATATTTTTCAAATGATAAAATAAAGTTTAAAAAATTCACACACGCAACACAATGTTAATCAAAAACCTGCGGAACTTCCTGTATTCCGCATAATCCACCCCGTGAAAAAAATCCGCTGGCCGCTTGCCAAAAAACATCCGATACGAACACCTGAGGTCAAGACTACTACCAGCCGTCGTCAGCATTTCATTCAGCCAACGAGGCACGAAAAAGCCCATAACAACAACCGTATTTTTAGGACCGTTTAGTCAAGCGACTATTCAGACGGAAAAGTAGGCCAACGTGCTGTGCGCTCGGT
>JAQGAU010003546.1:0-13019 GCA_034698045.1 Paramacrobiotus richtersi
GTCCGCGCTGCCGGGGCCTGCCACACGCGAAGAGTTCCGCGAAGACAGTCCAAGTGCAGGAACTCGCGAGTGCGAAGCTTGTGTCGTTGGCGCTGGACAAAAGCTTCGTGTCCAAAGATAAGATGACGCTCAACGGCCCTCTTTGGGTTCTTTCGGTCCGCTGTGTTGGTAGCAATATCTTCCATAACGGTGTCGTATCGGCGGCCAGCTGCCGAATGGCATCGGTGTCATAATGATCCCAAGCGACTTCCGCTAGGAGTACCTCCAAATCTGCTTTATAAATTCGCTGCTGCGAATTGTGGTTGCACCAAATGACAATGGCCTACAAAACCCAACCAGACGTATAATCGTTACGCTGACGATTTCAGATATACACATATATGACTGCTCTAAGGATGAGCCGACATACCGGATAAACGTCTTTCTCGCACAGCGGAAGGAACTCGTCATCATGCAACAGGACCAGCAGTTCGTCGATGGTCAAACTCAAAAACTCCAAACTTCGGACGGCCTGCTCGAGATTACGCAATTCCAGCCGGAAACCATTTCTTCAAGTCGTCACACTGTTCGGCGCGTGCGTTGCGCCACAGCCGACAAAGCTCATCCATCGTCAACGTCGGTAGCGCTTGACGGATGACGCGGCTGCAAGTGTCCTCCAGTGGTTTCATCAGAAAGTAACGCGACAAGACGAGGAAATCTCCCATGTTGGAGTCATCCACTGCCAGCGGCACGTTGTTGGACACACTGTGCAACACGGCCACGTAACAATCCTGGTGCATGTTGGCTGGAGGAATCAGGCGGATCTGCTTCTCGTTGTACTTGAGCAAGGTCGCGAAATAAGTCGAGGCGTCCCGCAGCGTTTGCATGCTGACCGTGATCGAACTGTGTCCCGCGATGATGAGTTCAACGCGTCCATCGCCACTGTAGAATCCCGTGGGTTTCACACATTCGTTCGCTGATACAACGCTGCGAAGATCTGAAAAGATGATTCCAAACCAGGTTACCAGCAGTATGATCGGATGACGAAAACCTTTGCACATTCAAGTAGACACAACAGTTCTTCGGTACTTAATCTTTTTGCGCTCACTACCCTCTGGTTCTTGGTGAGTTTCTTTTCGCACTTTATTCATGACTTAAAAATGTATTCAACAATTAACAGATGCCCAATCAGATGAAAAAGTTGTCCCAGTTGGCACGTGAAGGAACAGTTGCCAAAATCAGCTGAGAATTTCCACGCATTATCTCAATACTTAAACGCTGAAACATAAAACAAGTCGACCTCCCTTCTCCAGTCCTAACAAACAACTTCCTACCAATCTCTCTAAGCAAAACAACTGCCTCTTCACACCAAACGCCAAAGGTTTCGCAAGCCAGAGGAACAAAAACACAGCGTTCCAGAATAGAATGGTAATGGTTTTTCTTCTCTTCACACGCTTTCTCTGCCGCTGCTCCAGCACATTTGGAAGTAGCTCCAACGTATGTGTCACACATCGTATCGCGAACCGTAACGTCCCTGACAAGCGGCACGCAACGGAATAATTTCATCCGCGTCGCACCATCAGGCCGCTTTCCATCTTCGCGTACAAAACCAGCGGGTTTCGGATACGCTTCAACGCCGGCATTACACAAAGAACGCAGTATCACTTCATTGACGCTATTATGGCGCTTTTTCCACAGTCCACCGGCTTTCTTACATGACAGGCCGTGGAGTCGATCCTCGGTAACGTTCTTGGTACAGTTCGTACACACGTGGGATTCGGCCAATTTCGCGCCACACGTTCGATGGCAGCGCATTCAGCCAAACACCAGCGTATTTTGTGCTTACTGCTCTGAGTCGCGCTTCCGTTCGCTGGTCACCTTGCGATTGATGCCACAACTCTCTAACGTCCTTCTCTAACGCCCATCTCTAACGTGAGTTTCTCTTCCTTTCGTTGACGACATATCAGACTGAGACTGGCCAGTTCTCTAGTCTTTATCTGACAAATCCATCATGAGAACAAGAACATAAAAACCTGCAGTTTGGTGCGGTCAGTCCTCTGCTATGATTCCGCCTCGAAAACGAAGCTACCTTCTGAATGATGAAAGAACGGTTTAGTGATTCCACTGCTATGATCTACAAAATTAAACGGTGATACATAAAAAAAAAACACGGGACCACTATAAGATTACTTTAAAGGCTAGAGAATCGATAAATATGGCTGTAAAAACCTAGCGGATTTCACAGGGCAGAATATTCCAAAATGATACAAAACGCGCTTTTATCAGCGCATGCAGCAGGGAAATATAGATATTCAATTTCAATCGACTGATAATGCGTTTCAGCTCAACGGCGAAACGGTGACAGGCGAGGCCATAGCACCCGAGTTTATAGGTTCGAGCCAAAAAAGCGTGAGGAAGCCAGCAAGAACGGATGGCGGACAATGGACACGAGGAGTTCGACCTCAAGGGTGTCAACGCACAATCGCAAACGATAAGAATGAAGGAACAACCTTTGAGCACAAAATAAACTGACGCTGGGCGGAGAATTCTTTATGCAGAGGTATGCGTGGTAATGCCCAGTTGATTACGGGCACTGTCCCATGTCTTGCTGATTGGAATAAGTTTTTTATTTGCTTGAATTATTTTATGTAGACATTATTACGGCATCCGGGTTGACCAATAAAAACAATCAACACTAGCAAAGAACGATAGCTATTTTTATGCAACCGCCCTTTTAAACGAATTATCATAATATCGCTGCAAGTTCTTCGTTAGATCTTATATTCGTAAACGTTGAACTGTGCGGCCGGATATTGCTCCTGGGCAGCAATTGCCGATAAAAGCAGTTAACAGCTCGCTATTGATGGCCAGCACTGTCCTTGCATGTCTTGGGTTTCAAGCACAATACTAATACCAGATCGCAATAAGTTATCAGCGAGTAATACAGGTGCATTTTCGGCACTTAGCGTTATCCATCTGCGCTAAAAACTGAACCCTACAGTTTCCTGAATAACATAGAAGGGTAAATGAAAAAGAATTATTGTACGGAGTTCGACGACACCTCGCCTATGGACTCAGCCGCATCATTTTGAATGGATCATTCGACATCATTCTGGAATGGAATTCGAGGAATTATCGAAAACCTCAAAGTAGGCGATGACACGCTTTTAACTACCGCCCGAGAATTTATTGACAAAATTATCTCCCTGCAGTTGTTATTTGACACGACCCTGTCTAGAAGTGTGCATAAAAGAATACACAGGGGTAAAAAAAATTTCACCATCCGTTCAAATCAGAATAAGACAGCAAGCCACAGGATTTTCCCAAAGCGGACGGCCTCCAACGCACATTGTGGGGGACTGCATCAGTTCTAGCCTCTATTTAATTCATTACCGAGCAGACAAACCAACTAGCACTCTTCCGTTAGTCTGTCTGATCAACAAGAAGTACGATTAAAACGCATCAGAATGCAAATCATTTTAAGTCTAACTGCTACCAAAGATGTTTCGCAACAACACGGGAGAGAAATAGAACCCTGCAGAGCCAAAATCCAGAATATTTGCCCAACAATTCATGATGTTCGAAAAAAGATCTTCAGGATTCATCTTTCAAAAGATCTTCTAATTTTGATAATTGCACCGGGATTTGTTCCCAATCCGAAGCGGTGTCGAGTATCCGAATCGCTAAAGCGTACTGTGGCACAGGTAACCTTGAAATGCTGTTTATCCTCGGGACGGTGGAATTCCACGATCACTTGCTTCATGTCGGCCTTATAACAATCTCCAAAGTTTTCCAGGCAAGTTGTGCACAGCTGTTCCTCTTCCAGGGGTGTTGAATCGTAACCGCCACACACCTTTTTCTGGAGGTTGTAGCAAGTGTATGACCACTCGGGCTCCGCAGTATCACTAGGCAGCTCGGCATATATTCCTAAAAACAGAACCCAGAAGGATGAAACCAAGAATACAGGATTCATGGTAATGAACGATCAATCGCTTTGCCGGTAAATGCAGGAAGCAGACTGAGTTCTGCAGTTTGTAATACTGAGGCGCGGAAAGGCTGTATACCGTTTGTAGCTTTTACATTACTATACTGGCCAAGGGTGGTTTATGAATAGTTATGGTGAAGCGATCGCTTCTTAATGCTTGTCATGTATGATACATGGTTACGAACCCATATCTCACTGAAAATCAATTGAAAAACAGTGCATGGTAAAGAAGAGAGACAGTAATTTGAGAGACAGTTGAGTCAGCATAGGCAAACAGCTGTCTGCCAAAAACAAACCTACCGTATTTGCGGCCAGCTGGGCAGCATCGTAAAATTGTGTAACTATGTTTGCTCAACTGCGAGCCTCAGGGCAGATCACTGTCCGATTTTCGTGGAATACTGCATAATAATTGTTATTTTATTAATGTTCTTTTGAAGACATTCTGTAGTTCACTTTTGGCAACGATCGCACAACACACTAGTGTATTCCACCATGAACAGCTATTCTTTAACAGCTATTCTTTCTTTAACAGTTCGAGAACTTTCATTTTTCACCTACACGGAAGATTTTTGTGGTCAGAGTCACCAGTTTGAAGGAAACAGAGAGAGTCGTTTAATCAGGCGCCGGTCAGTTGCGCAGCATTGACCACGCTTCTGTCCAGTCAGTGCATATAGCCGCACTCACGGCTCATTCAGCACACAAAACAAGTATGCCGAATGCTTCCGAATTTTTTTGCAGGACAACAGACACCGTACAATACGTTTTGACACGTCAACACAATGGTGATACTTTCCTACAGTCGCAGAATTTTTTCTTTAGTAGTAAAAATGGGGACGCTCTGTGTATTGAAGCTGTAAGTCTGAGCATGGAGTAGGGGTGGTGACTTTAACCAACGCAGTTCTGGACTTCCGGTTGGGCCAGTGTGTTCAAAAGCAATGTTGTTGCAAACTAGACGATATTTTAGTTACATAGCCGCAAAGAATTGTATCAAAAATTTTTCTGTATTTTTGTAGAATTTATTGTGTTGGTGGTGGTGAGAGTAACCACTAAAGTTTTCCCAGTGTTATGGAGTAATCATTGTACGCTTGTGATTAGTGATGTATTGTTCTGTTGAAGTGTCTGTGGCTAATGGTGTATGTGAAATTAAATTCCCATGTTATGAATGTTAGGCATAAGCGGCAAGCGGGTAGTTACCTGCTTGCGAAATGACTAATTTTGAACACAACAAGAATAAAAAACATGCCACCACAACAACAATATTTCGTTCCACGTACAGTTCATCCAGCAGGGTCACAGCGGTCGAAATGGCATTGGTACAGGTGTGCGCTTGCATCAAATAAACGCAAAGCACACGAGTCATGCTAGATAATATATAAACATTTTCTGACCGTGCGCGCTCGAAGATCCGTAACAATAGAGTTGCAAAGGCAAAAGGGACCCGTTTAAGCATTTATTGCCCCCGCCTGAGTCCAAAGCGTTTCCGCACCTATCCGATGGTCCCGATATTAGCACGGGTATAAAAGGGGGAACATGGCTAGGCTTAAAACAAACTGCAAAACTTGGTTACACATGTGACATTTCATAAATAAAACCCATGCAATAAACACAGTAGCTAGCACAGTTTTTGAAAACTAATGCAAGTATAATACGTATGGTTCCGGCCTGTTGAAACACTAAGGATTTCCGGGCACGAAAGCTGTTTGTCCACGCCAACGATGACACTGGCAACTGCACCGGGTTTCATGATGTACGTGTTCTGTTCCTTCATGCAGAATCCAACCAGTGTATCTGTATCATTGATTGTTGCAGCTGTGCTATAATGAATTTAGGAAGGGTGAATATTCGATGCCGCTTAATCAACGTCCAGCTGAATTTCGGAGAATGAATGGAGTAGCTTCCAAGCGCCGACAATGCACGAAGGAATATGTACTTAATTAGGAATATTTAATGTTGAGACGAAAAGCGAGTAGTTTTTCCATTAAGCAGTGGCGATGTATATTGTATTGCCGAAACAGTCCCAGCTCAAAGTGATTGCATGTCCTTGTAGAGAACATAGGCGTTATTGCGCATTTAAACGGTATTTGTGAACTATGATCACGGCCACTAAAGCAAATGCTTGCTTATCGGAAGCCGAAGTCTATCTACTGAAGTGTGCCAGCGTTGACTGCATGGAACGCATTTCTAGTAACGCGCGCGCCCTTGACCCCTGTCCGCAGTGCGGCGCAATCACGGAGCGCCTGGAGAAATTTCGGTATTTCGTCAACGTGCTCGATGACACGTTGAAGAATAGCCGGTAGGAAAAGGATGCCGACGTACGGAATCCCAAGTGGACGGCTCGACGAAGTGCTCTGTGCAACGAGATGCACGCCGCCGGGATTCTCCATTCGGATGCCCATATATGATCTTTGCTTGTGGCTGGGATTTGGCGTTTCGCATCATGACACTGGAGAACTATGACGCCGGCTTGAAGCTGGCCCGCGAGATTGTCGTCTGCATTCGGTAAGGCATACATCAGTACATCTGACTACGACCTAAGTCCTAACCAGCTTGGCTAAGACTTGTCCCAGCCGTAGACTTTACGTGTTTAATTCCCACTGCACCGTTCGCCAAACATTTCCCAGTAGAACACCGCGACAAAATTCCACCAGCTCCACCCATTTCAAACTAACTTGTCGTTTACTGCCCACGCAACGCAAATGAAAGAAAGAATATAATCCAACAGCCACCCGTAAAACTTAACGCATCCATCCGGTGGCGCAAAAAGGCTGTTGAATCTGAATTCCGAGACATTTTGTAAATATTGTACAATAAACACTTTACATTTGAAGTTTGCGGAAAGCTCTCGAGCAATCGCTTTCACGAAGATGAAAACAGTAATGGAACTGCACTTTCATGGTGACTTCACCCACTTTTTTGCCTGCGCCCAGAGCGCCCCCCGCTCACACCCACTAACCGAGAGCGTGGTAGTTGGGGGGAAACTGGGAATTTCTCTCGCCCCACGCAACGGTGGGACGAGCCTGGTTTGGACATGAAGAGATCAACGCTGAAGCCACATTTCAGGGGGTAAGCACACGCAGATCACTGCGGCATCGGCGATGGCCTACGCTACGCCGCGAAGACACTTATCCTGGCCGTCAAGAAGTGCTTATAAAATTCGAGCCGCAAGAAATTGTGCTTCTATAGCACCCGTATCGTGTGCCAGCTAAACGATGGTGTGCCACTTGCACTGGAGTGGTATTGGGAGCGCGGCATATCTATGCGGCGCTACGAGGTGAAGAAGTGACTCTAGTCAAATATCTAGATGCATTGTTGTCGGAAGTGGTGGAATCGGCGAGCATCGCATCGCATAAACGGCTGCTTACTGGCCCCAGCGTGTGACTGATTAGCGAACGGACTTATGTGAGAGTGGTCAGAGTGGAATTAGTCCACGGGTCATTTAATAATGCGAATTTTATATAAGCTCTTGCTTTGCATTGTCGTGTCCTGATATTATCTACACTTTACTGGTTACGCATTTATCTGGTGTAGGCTGCAGAAATTCTCCGTCCGCTCCGATTTGAATTGCAACGAAATTCTGTATTTGCCTAACATCCGATCAATGCGGATGTGATATATCAAATATAACGACAAAGAGAATATAGCGGATGTGATCAGCCAGCTCATGTTCCGGGTACAGAAAGTAAGGACGGTTGCGTCGTTGACTTGAACAGAATAGCTGGGAAATAGCGCTGACTCGGCAAAGTCTGTTTGCTCTGACAACAGCGCGATTTTTTTCTCTCGGCATTTCAACGATTCGAGCGACTCATTTAGTTTACAGAAGAGCACCGTGTCTGTTTCTGGAAGATTTCTCGAACTGCTGACAGTACGTATCTTGGCGCTGTAATGGCAACTCGATCCACGAAACGTCCGAATGCATCCAAAAGTCCGCCCACTGATTCTGTGGTTAGCCGCTCGGTTGCGGCTGGAGAACTGATCGTATCGTGCGAACCATGGGTCTGGGCGTATGCCTGGGATATCTATGCTGTCGTCTGCGCTTCCTGCTGTTCGTATGCCGATGACGAAAACACAGCGCAGTTACTGAGCTGTTCATCTTGCAAAGTCCATCGCTACTGCAGCCGGCAATGTCAGGTGGGGTTTAGAATGGTTCAGTAGCCGTCACGTATTCATATTTTCACGTGTTCACATGTTCATCATTGTAACTGGACGTCGTGGTTTATTAGGTCGCGGACTGGAAAAAGGAGCACAAACACGAGTGCGCCATGTTGAAGGAGCTTGGGGCCACATTCGCAAACTCAACGGACCGACACAACTGTAACAAACTTCAATGTGGTTCTTTGAGGGGCTGCGCGGCGGACATTCTGTTGGCGAAAGTCATGCTGAAACACAAGGTAAAAGATAGGGGATACTTCCGAGATATTGCAACATATTGTGGAAGTAATTCATTTGGCTATGCATAGGATGACAGTAATAATCCAATGCATGATCATTGTCGCAAAATGTTACGGATCATGCAATCGCACTTCTGAACGTGTTTTGATATCTCAAGACTTATTACTTAATGTGTGAGTGCGGCCATAACACCGCCCGCAGGCCGGTTAACTGGAGCACTACACGGAGAAGACTGCGCAACGTAATTCCTCTTATAATTAAAAATTTACCTTTACGATACAATATTATTATTATTATTATAACAACACTGCAGTAGTCAAACTCTTTAGAAGAGACTTCATTGGCTATTGGAAATTTTTTGATTTTTTTGAGTTTTAAACTTTTTGTGTTTTATAATTTTATAATAACAATTAATTTAATTAATGAACATGGATGTAGTTAAGCGAGCCGGGTTTAATCGGCAGTCCGAGATTCCAGCTTATAAGTAATTACTCATTTCAGATGAAAGTGCACGATGAACTGCCCGGAATGCGGCGCAAGTCGGCTTGGCAGATTCTGAAAGGATTTCCCGCGAATCCCAACTCCTCAGCAAGCCATCCCGAGTTTAATGCGCAGGAATGTGCCGAAATTGTGCACCTTTCCTCTGGTGGATTTCTCACGACAAGAGTCTACACTCGGCGGTGGACTGTTTCCTGAAGCTCCGTTTCGCCGTATGACCCGGGTTTGCTGGGATGTCAACGTTAGCCTCAACTGCCGCGGAAGGGCGCTCTTTCTGCACGCAACGGGCAACGTGCCTCACTACACTGGAGTGCAAGATGTGAGTCATCTGAATACACTTCCGAGATTGCCATTAGCCAACCACGAACATCGTTATTTTGTTCATAGTTACGCTACAGTTTTTCCTGTACGATATCTCTTCGGGACGGTGTCTACTTGCTGAATGGAATACAGCGCCGCAACGTATTCGAACGCATCAACCGCTATCCATGTACCTGCCGCAAGTGCACACCGGAATACGTAAGCATGACAAGGGCGGTCTTACTGTCTCCTTGACACGCCGTTTTGTTATAGGAAGCGGAAATTAATCCACTGAAATGCTCCACTGCTGGGTGCACAGAGCGGCTGCCCAGTGATCAACGGGCGCTGACACCATGCCGACAGTGTGGTGCTGACAATGCTGGTCAACTGCGGCGGTATCAGCAGCTGATGGCCAACCTGGAAGACTTCCTGCGAACGAAACCACTAGAGGCCTTGGTGCATCTTAAGGAGCTGGAGATTTTGAAAGCGATCGACACTGCACAGCTGCTCCATGCTGACGCGCATGTTCGCTTGGTGTGTGGTTGGAATTTGGCGCTCTTCCATGCATCCCAAACTCGCTACAAAGAAAGCGTGAAACTATTCCAGGAATTGATCGTTTGTCTGCGGTAAGTGTCTGAAGTTTCTTTGTATGTAACACGTTGCGGACCCATCATAAATCACCTACCCAAAGTTAGTCTGAGACTCACTCTGAGCCAAGTTTGTCAGATTATCGAACGCTTGTACATTGTTGTGCCCGGTTGTTTGCAGTGGTGTTTTTCCGAGATATTCTGCAAAACGTGCGTGCCTATTAGCTCTAGCAGCGGACACCCTGATAGAGGGTCTGAACAAGCTGATAGGAAACACGGTTCCGAATGTGGCACCGTATGAAAGGCTTCGCTTGCTGTCCGCTGTGAATGCTGCATGCCCGTGGATGCTCGATATCAACCGGGAAGCTCTGCACATTTATACAACACTGTTCAGCGAACTGTCACCTTTGGTGAAGCGAACGCGCCACGTGACTGGCACCATCGAAGGGTACCTTCAAGGAAATTAGCGTTGATGTGACAGTCATCGCTTGCGATCTCTGCATCGTAAAAGCCATGAGTGATACTGACGCAATCCATCTATCTGTAATTTCATGCAGTAGCGATAGATTTAGGTCAGACGGCTCCCTGAAACTGGTTGTTAAATACCATTTTTTCCATGCGATGAAAGTTATTTTGACCCAAATCACGTAATGTTATATTGCAAGTGTTTCCTGTCATGGTAATCGTTTGGCTGGGATTGATACGGATGTGTATGGCTATAATAATAATAATATAATGTGTTTATTTTCTTCCTGCGTCGAGGCAATTGCCTCCTCTTTGGTATTGGGCTGATATTTGTACCGTATTGTTCCATAAGGTGAAGGATTGCGAATTGAATAATAAACCGTTGAAGGGAATCTATAATTTCTTTTTCCGTTGAACATATCTTTGTGCCATAATACCATAGTACAACTGAAGAAATAGGGCACGCTGTGAGTAGGATAATTAGATTAATCAGGAGCGGTCGCGTGGTGTGTTAACGAATTACGAGTTCACAAGATGCAATCATGGCACCATAATATTATAGTGGCCAGTACATTTATACGAATAAAACAACATTATTTACATAAATTGTGCATGGAACAATTGAAGGGGCTGTTGTCGTGCCGTGTACGCTCACACACGTGCACCATTCTAGAGCTGTATAAATCATCCGACCCAGCTATAACTCTATGACAGCTGAGCAGCATTTCTTAGCCGAATTCTGATCCGTGATTTATAACTGCATGGAACGTGCACATCGCGCTTGTAATGCAGCACATGGAAGGACTGAGTAAAAACTGTCTGATCATACTTGTTGCAGAATAAATGCAGATCGAACTCTGTTTACTTGTCGGTGGAATGTTATATTAAACGCGAGCTGCTAAAGCGGGATCGAAAGCTGTGTGTGAGAAACGGCGAACAAATACAGTATCTCCTCGACCGCAATATTTAGGATAAAGACAATCAGCCTTCTGTCTACCATCGTTTGCTCTCCATTCTATTAACAGCAATCATGCATTATGCACCAGTGTGCTGTTTTTACATATGTATGTAAGTTGTGTACGGTGTTTCGCTAGTTCTACTTGAACGAAATTGTTATTTCACCCGTCTTGCGAGATAGGCGTTTTCTGGTGGTACGAAGTGTGAGTATTGCTCATTTTCACCTAACTTGTAGTAACATAATTAGACATAGGACGAGTTATATATAATAGTTATATACTTGACCAACCAAAGCGAAGGTTTTTTATACTCGATTCAAATAACTAGGTTTTGGTTGATACACGTATCCCAGTCCATCGTCACGAAAACATAAACAATGGTGTTAGATTTATCAGCAAAGTCATTTACAGCAAATAAAAGATATCATATTATTTTACATATACTTTGAATTTTTTATTTTATATAAGGTAAAAGCTACAGGAGCACGCGGACTTGTGCTCACTGCGGTCAAGCCTGCACTCCTCACAGGGTACGTGCGTTTGATGCAGACTTGTGTAGATATTTTAATATCTACACTCTATCATATACGTATATTCCATATGCAGATATTTTAAACTAAATTCTGATTAATAATGTAGTGCTCTGCCGGCAGGCGATACAAAGGTCACCAGTATGCCCGATACTTCCGCCAATGGTTCGGCTTGCAAGATGTTTATGATTTTATGTATGAATGCGGCTGATATGCATTTTCAGAATGTTTTGCTGAGAACTTTCCATGCGCGCAGTCCGAGTAGATAAAACGGGATGCGGGTAAACGGGGTATCGCAAGCTGTTCTTGATCTCACAGTGATGTGAAAAAATCTGGTGTGCTAAAGTTCAGGTATGAAACTATGAGCCGTTTGATGGCAGCATGAAAGTCTAGTGCGACATTACGGTTACGGAATTTACTTAGACATTACTTTTATCGGCGGTGCCGATATTACGATCCCAAATCACTAATCAGCTAGCAGAAATGAACTAAAATCGATTAGAGAAAAGCTACTGTGTAAGAGCATTTTAAGTAAGTTGCCAGATTCCAGTTCTTATCTGGGCACTAGGCAAAACGTCTGTTTGAATTCTTGACAGATAAGGGGAGACGTTGTGCCAACACTTTGCCTACTAACAACACTTTGTCGTTCCGAATTGGGAAAACATACTCCCGACCACGTATTTCTGTCCTCATCGTATATTTCCATTGTCTCAGATGGGTAGGCTTCTAGCATGTTCCCTCCAGACACCACTCCACCATATACGTGCATGCGCCCGTCCCATGCAAAGGCGCCGTGATTCATTCTGGGCTGTGAAAGATCGGCAATCTCCTCCCACACGGATGTTTCCGTATTGAAACGTGTGCACAACGCAAACCCCTGGCCCTGATTATCCCGACCGCCCAGCATATAGATGAATGCTCCTAGTGTTACCAGTGCGTAACCCGATAATCCTGTCCGTTCCCGAGGGTATGGTAGCTCTCGCCACCGGCGAGTGATCAAGTCAAAAGACCGAAAACCTCCGCTGTCACAGCAGTAAAGGTGTTTGCCATGGCACACAAGCTGGACATTACCACGGATCCTACAAAGGAAGCGAACAGTAATTCCACATACATTTAAACATGCCTGTCAGCAGTTACCGTACTTCTACATTTTTTGTTGCGTTATACTGTAACAAAACAGTGAGTCAAACAGACTTTTACCGAAACACCGGTTATGTACGGTATTCTTAGGTCTCTGATGCGCGGTGGCACAGAATATTATAGCGTGTAAGCTGTTGTACGTACAGGTGTGAAGTGATCGTACTGATTGTGTGAATGGGGATCTCCCCAT
>JAQGAU010003547.1:0-13014 GCA_034698045.1 Paramacrobiotus richtersi
CCTTACCGCACACACTCAACCATCTCCCGGCACAAATTCCACGCATCCTTGTGACAGCCCACATCCGCCAGGACCATAGCCACACCGAACCCACACACAAACCGGGCATGGGCGTCCGGGTGGACAATGTTGGCAGTGTCCAGTTGCCCGATCAAACCGTACATGGCATTCTTATCATCACCGGTAGCCTTGTTCAACATCTCCATAAACTGGTGCAACATGTTCAGCCGGTCGCCGTTGACCGCACAAACACACCGGACAGGGCAGCAGCGACCGTTCGTCACTGGGAATACGAGCACGGCAATCTCTGGTGGAGCACTTTAACGGAGTAATCTCGGCTTCCTGACAAAATGGATCATTAGTGACGCTGGGGTCATAGTGGCAGTGTGTCAACGGTTGAGACTTACGTATTCAGGGGTGCATTTGCGGCAAGTGCACGCATGTCCGTAAGTCAGTTTGAAACGCTCGCGACGACGCACCAGTGTATCGACAAAGGTGGGAGTCAGTTCGCTTTGCCGCAGCTTCCAAATAAACAAAACAGACTGAGATTAACAAATTAAAGCGTACAGAATACGCAAAAAAATTCAACCAAATTATTAGCGTTATGCGAATGCATTACAACAATAAAAATCAAAACTAATTAATTTTCACTGCATACAAACTAGCCAGTAAAAAACTGCGATATTCGTGAAAATTACGTCTAGTAAACATAAAGAGATACTGATAATTCTTTGTCAAATGTAACCAATACAATGGTAGAGTTTGATTGTACCAACAGTGAAATAATCCGATAAAACGCCGCAATCCAACCACATATTGGGAGAAAACACTCTTACATCTTTTAATCCAGTCAAAACTGGAATATCCTCGGTAGCCCGCACAACCAGCATCCGGCCCTGCAAGTCCATGGTGACGTTCATGTCCCAACACACCGGAGTCATTTCCCGGTACAGCGCCCGCGGGAAGACTCCCAATCCGTAGAAGACGCTTTTTCCACGTTGATCCAAATTGGGAAATGCATTGTACGTGATCTTCTTGATCAGCACATCAAAATTCGGGAAGATCTTTCTCACATTCGGTCACATC
The DNA here is from genome assembly GCA_034698045.1 of Paramacrobiotus richtersi. Classification (NCBI taxonomy): domain Eukaryota; kingdom Metazoa; phylum Tardigrada; class Eutardigrada; order Parachela; family Macrobiotidae; genus Paramacrobiotus; species Paramacrobiotus richtersi. The sequence goes on from JAQGAU010003547.1 coordinate 1,087, forward strand.
AGGACGTTACACGGCGCCAGATCAACATGCTGTCCGACGGCCCAGACTGCCGATGACATCCTGAAAAGTGAAATTACAGCTGCCAAACGATGCTATAAATTACAACACTATTCATGCCTGCAACCTGTTCATAAGCGCCGTCTAATCAGCGACGTAAAGATGATCCATACTATGAAGTTGATCAATATGGGAGAGGGGAATGCCGAAAGGAAATTCTGGAGAAAATAGTCAAACAGCCAAACAGATGGAGAGCTACCAAGATTGTGCCACCCCAACTTGTTGCCTACGAAGGCACGCAGCAGCAGATCGAAAAACCTGCCATCCCGAAGGATAACCAACCTGAGACGAATGTGAGTAAACCAACCAGCATTATCAATACTCGTACTCCTTCGTACGCAGCCATTGCGAAACGAGTACCAAAAGGGATCAGAGGTTCCCGAACCGTAGATGAAGAATCGAGTGAACTGGTACGTACCCTGCAAGCCACGCATAAACCGCATGCAGATTTCCATGTGCGCGGCATTCCTCGTGTGGAAAAGTCACAATTTAATAGCGTAAAGGAGTATAACGACCATATCGCCAACCTGCTAAAAAACAAAGGTATCTCAACCAGATTTGTGAGCGTTTACATGCCAGCCCGTGGGGACAAGCGAACATCGACTTTTGCCAGGATTGGAAGCTTCAAGGAAATGACGGATAAAATTCTACAGGAGAAAATCTGGCCTGAAAGTGTTTTTGTGAGGAAATGGTTGTACTAATTTCTTGGTTTTCTGTACCGTTCTTCTGATCTCCTGTTTTCGAATTACTTTTTCTCCATGCCTGTGCCTTTGATCACCGTCGCTTGCCTGTTTCTTTTCTTTGAACTGTAGCAATTTGCACTTCATGATTGTTGTTTGCAATACTGCCGAATTATGTCTGACGCCCAGAGGGGACGTTGTCCCGTTGCGGAAAGACAATAAACTAGAGATGGCAATGGCTTAGCCGAGGCCGGCTAAGGGCCAGCCGGCTAAGCAAAATTGTCAGCCGCCAGCCGATGCTAGCCGGCCGCCTAAGCCGGCTAGGGACTTGGGCCAGCCACTGGCCAGCCGGCTAGCCGTTTCGGCCGAAACTTAGTTAAAAACATTCCGGGAAAGCAATTTTTCCCACAAATTTGCTCGAATGTATATAGAATGAGATTGTCAGCTGTCAAACTGGCAGTTATTACGCTAATTCAAGCAAACATATCTTCGCACGAAGCTTCCATAATCACTTCAGCGTTGTGTCGTTAACGATAATTTGTGTACTAAACGTTAAACGGCTTAGACGGCTGGAAACGGCCGCCGGCCGTCTAAGCCGGCTAAGGATTTCAGCCGCGCCGCCTTGGCCGGCTAAGGGTCTTAGCCGATCAACGCAAGCCGGCTAAGGGTTTCAGCCGGCCGTCAGCCGAAAGGTCAGCCGTTTAGCCGGCCGTTGCCATCTCTACAATAAACCACCATTATTATTATGATACTGGCAAAATCAGCAGACTGTGCACAGAAGAACGAGTACGCTTCATTCATGCAACGAAAACAACTGGCCAATAGAATACATACACTAATTCGTAGCTAATACTTTTCGTCTGTTTAAAACGGTTCACATTGCACTTACGGATATTGATTATTATCGCACGGCAACATTCCCAAAACCTCAGTAGCAGTCATCTTTTCAGGGAACCCACAGATTTCTTCCTTTCCAAATCGCTTGAAACAGAACACCATAGTGTCAGAAAAACGGTAGTAAGGAAAAGAAATTACGCTGAGCTTTACTATGATTTTAAAAACCAATTTGGCGATGAGCATCTGCGCAAGACAATTTCCGCTCCTGGTTCCACTCTCCAAGGCGCAGTCGTGATCCATGCTGGCAGGGAACTTTGTTAGTTGCTGCTGGATATTCTTCAGAAGACCGCGTTCATGTCTGTGCTCTTTCTTCCAGCTCGCAGTCTATCGAGTGAACGCTGGTTAGTACAGTTCTGCCCATGGTATTCAGTTATCTACAGCAAGAACAACCCTTGAAAAACGACCATGACAAACTGAAAACACAGCTGAGAACTCAGAACTGCATTGCCCGAAACGGGTTCCTTTGTCATTGAAAAGCCTATAGCAGCTCACCTGGCACTCGGAATTGCAGTAGCGGTACAGTTTGCAGCTAGACCAGGAACGTAGATCGTTAGATTCAGTGAAACACTGGGCGCAGAGAATTTCCTGGTATTTGGGCTGGAAGGCCCAGATCCATGGCTCGCACGAGAGGACCACGTCTCCAGCAGCGATAGAACGCGACTGGGTAGCTCCATCCGCCATATTCGATTCTTTAGTGTGCCAACAAATTGTTTACAAGTTCTTCAAAGTATTTTGCATCGCTGTACTGCACTGCGCTAGTTTTGAAAGAGTTTTGCAGCTGTAAAATGCAAATAGTTGAGTGAACGCCGCAGTGAGAACAGACTTCGGGCGGTTGACTGCTTTGTGCAGCACATGCTATTTAAATACGAAATCGTATAATACCATCAAATTAATAATTAACAAAGTACTGTAAATAAACATGCTTGTTACTTGCCGGTTGGAACGTATGGCATAGCGGAGGTGACAAGAACACTAGAACAGTAGCCTTATAGTTAACCGGAAGAAGGTTGGCCGCACATTGCTGTTTCAATAATCTGCACTGGTATCGACGATTCGACGTTAAACACGCTACAGTAATGCTACACTCTCTACAAACTGCTTCACACTGACTTTCCAGCTATGAAAACATGGTATATATTTACTAAACGCTCAGAACTACCAAGGAAGACTTAATAACACACTAACTGACACTGACAGCTCATCCCATTAATGGATCATTAAGGAAGTCAAAATACACAGACTGGATACATATTTACTTGCACCTGTTACAGTATAATTAGGTCACCAGAGATATCCTCAGCGGGTCAGCACCTATGCCGCTTCTATACCGGCGCCGTGATTCTTAGCCGTGCGAAGTCATCCAGTTATCATTTAAACGATGTCATCGTGACAACTTCCGGTCGTTACACGGTTTAGAACAAACATGCTTACTTTCCGATAATATATATATTATTACGGTGGAAGTGGCAATATGCAATAGACTGATTCGTAACAATATAAGATCAGAGAGAACTTCGCCAGTGGGGTTAGAACTTTGAATCCACCACCAAGAACTCAAGCTAACAGACTGATACAGCGCGCATTTGCATGCAGCTCTGACGCTGCTTATATTGTCGGGAAACTCGAAACATCAAAGGGAAGTAGGAATGATACAAAAATGACAGGAATGAAAATAATACAAAACTTTCAATAATGTTAAAACAAAATGAATCAGAAGAAAGAGAAAGTAAACTTCCCACGCACTCAGTGAGCTGTTACATAAGTGGTCGAACTGAGCGCACTAGTAAATAACTATGCAAAACTGCATAGTGACTCATTCAACATGCGCTAACCTTAACACCGACTTTGATTCTGAACATATAAACGAAATCTGATTCTCAACATATAAACGGAATCATGTTCAACCATCAACCTGACTCACAATCAGTCATGATTCTGTGATTCCCAGTCAGAAGTCCAACTCGGTAAGTTAAAAACAAGAATCCATCGCTGGTTTTCTTCTTGTAAGTCACAAGAGTATCGAACAATCAATGGGATACCTATTTAATCTTCCGTTTTTTTTCCTGGTACATGATCACCGGAAACTGCTTCAAGAATGGCTGACCGTATAGAGTATCGCTGTTCTGGGGAAGGCATCGCCATGTAACAGCGTTTGCAAACTGTGCTGGTTGTTCTAATTTATCCGCTGACCTTTTATAAGTACCAACAAATTAGAAGGCTCGTCTCTGCCGCGGATAGCTCATCTGCAGGTATGTTTTTGTCAGATCAGGGCGAGCGTTCTGCTGCATAAATGCTGCTGATGAACAGATACTGTCCTCTATAAAAACATGTGAATATATCTGATTTTTCTTGTGAACTGCAGATCTGTATAATCCATGCTATGACTTTTCTTTAGGTTCTCGTGCATCCAAGCGACATTCAACCGGGGTATTTTTGACACTAACCTTTTGCACCATTTCATACGTATTTTTTATGCTCCCTGCAGCTGTCTACTTGTCTGTAACTTCAATGTCCGGAAAATTCTCTAGTCAAATATTTTCGGTGTTGTACCTGTGTTGTGCGATGCAGGGCATCGTAGATCCCATTATTTTTATAATTGCCCTACGCGCCTTACGTAAAGTATGTTGGCATACGGTAATTGCTCATACTGCAGTCCGTAATAAAATGAGTTTCTTATTTTTTCCAAGTTATAGTAAGTGTTTGCATGCATGACCTTGGTAGTGTGCTGGTTTATCCAGAGCCTCATACTACAAAATTTAATGTACCGCTGAATTAAGATTCTAATATCAGATTGCTTGACTTTAACATGAACTAGATGCTTCCGCCTTATGCGAAGCAGCTTCCTTCCTTCTGTATAAGTACTGTGCATTACTCATTAGTCCGTCTCTGCAACATATAACCGGCCGGTAAGAAAATACGAATAAACTCTGTTGTTGAAACTCTATCGAAGTTGTTTATGTTTAATGTTGATTAATATGCGCAGCCGATTAATTCGATGAACTCCATCAGCGCGCCGCGCAAACGTCCCAGGCCGACATAATCAGCTTTCGAATAACTAGCATGGCTAGACGGATAATAATATAATCCTTGTCGTGAAAATGAATTATGCTCTGATGAAAAATCAGACTTTTCATGACAGTCGGCGGCAAATGTTGAATTTATTTACTGCCTGCACCAAGAAACGTACCAAGGATTTTTAATTTTTAGCACCTACATAACGTTACATACAGTGCTGACTGGATTTTTACGTACGATTTACTCTGCCCTGACAAAAAACATTCAGAATGAATTAGAGTGTCAATGGTGAGATATAATCCTCCGCCCCATAATATCCTCGCATGTGTGACCCAACGTGCAACGTACTATGGAAAGTATGTAAGAAAACATAATTATCACCTTTCCGAACATTTTCTTAACGAAACAGTTCCTGCGGTTCCAAAAGATCCAGTGAACAGCGAAGCACATAGCCGCCACGTAGCGATTCTCATGATCACCATTTTTGATGAAAAAATCGACTGATCTGGAGCAGCTGGTTCCCACAGAAGAAGTACGACACGTTTTTGATCTACATAATGGTATACTACGGTACTTGGCAAGCAGGCGGCAGTAAAACGCAAACCATAGATTACTTTAAGAAGATAGAATGTAATGTGTATCGAATGTAACGACAGCAATACCAATACAGTGCAATAATCTTGACTGTATGCATACCTGTGATTCCCACAATCAGACTGTTTTCGGGTCAGTTTTACTACTGTATGATAAGTCACGTACTATACTGGTTATGCAATGAAACACGATTTCTGTAACCGGAACTGTCAACGCGTTAGTACAATATCTCCTAGCGCAACAAATGAGTTATAGTATGCCCATAAAAAAGTACAGAGAAAAGACTGAACAAAATGAATGTTTCACTAAAGCTAAAAAGATATAACTGATTCCTGTACTCGTCCGGATATGCTAATCCACCGGCAGTTACCACTCGAACACGGCTTCCGCGGAATTCCAGTCCCAAAGCGCCTTTTCCGCAGTATTCCCACTTTCTCCACCGCCATACTTGGCGATCAACTTGGCCACCTCCCGCGCCCACAGGGAGCCCTCTCCGCCTAGTTTCTCGTAGATGCCTTGCGCCTCCTTCAGCAACTCCATCGCTTTCGGGAGTTCCTCATCGAACACAATCTCCAAGCACTGCTGCTCAATTGCTGCCGCTTTGTGGGCCCAAATAAACGGGATCGCTCCTGCTTTCACCAGGTGGCGAGCGCGACTGAGATGGTACGCCGGATACACGGTGCTACCGATAAATGTACACGGTTAGGAGTATGTACCGTTGAGGAGTCAAGGTACGGCACGGTTTTGAGCTATTGTAGGACAGACCGTTGGTTAATGGTTTAGTAAGTTTAAGTCGAGTAAAGAGTCAATACACAACTGCCAGAAGAAAACTTTGTCATTTCGGTGGTATTGTGGCCCGAATGACATCACAAACGGCAGAAATGCCAAGTGATTATTACCTTGCCAGAAAAACGCGTACCTCAAAACCACTTCTACCGTAGCCCTGATTTATTATGGAACAGTAAAGTTGTCGTTAGAACAAGCACAAATAGTATGCTTGGATAATACCAGAATAACAAGAATCTCGAAGTTTCGACACTTCCTATATGACTACAAGATACGTCTAATGAAGAAAAGTTGGGACTATATGAGCAGATACGAAAAAAAAACACTTTTCCTTACCGGACACATTCAATCAACTCCCGACACCAATTCCACGCCATCCCGTGATTACCCAAATTATCCAGCATCATGGCCACAATGAACCCGCAAACAAAGCGAAAATAGGCATCCGGATGGACAATGTCCGCAGTGTCCAGTTCCCGGATCATACCCATAAAGCCCAACGCACCGAACATGGCGTTCGCGCCACCACTGGCCAACTTGTTAAAAGTCTCCACAAACTTGCGCAACTGCTTCAGGCGCTCGCCGTTGACATCGCCGCACGCCGGGCAAGGCAAGAGGGCTCGCCCATCACTGGGAATACGGGCAGGGCAGCCTCTGGTGGAACATTTCAGCGGAGTAATCTCGGCTTCCTGAGAAATAATAACTAGAGAGTCTGGCGTCATATTAGCAATGTTTAAGTGATGGGCACTTACGTATTCGGGGGTGCATTTACAGCAAGTGCACGCGTGTCCGTAAATCAGTTTGAAACGTTCGCGACGACGCGCCAGTGTATCGACAAAGGTTGGGGTAAGCTCGCTTTGGCGCAGCTAGTAAAAAAAAGGTCAATTTCAAAAAATCACATCGCGAAAACAGATACATTAATAGAAAACAAAACACGCGTGACGCAATATATTATATGAAACAAATAAAGTAAAGCGAATTAAAACAGCTACCGACAAAAAAGGATTAAATTAAAAATATCTGGAAATCTGGAAGCTTGTGAAATCTGCAAAGTACGACAGAAAATCACACTTACATCTACCAGTCCAGTGTAAGATGGAATATCCTCCGTAGCGCGTACAACCAGCATTCGGCCCTGGAAGTCCATAGTGACATTCATGTCCCAGCACACCGGCGTCATCTTTCGAAACAGTGCCTGCGGGAAAATTCCCAATCCGTAGATGGCGGTTTTTCCTCGTTGATTTTGAATGGGAAATGCATGGTATGTGATCTTTTTCACCAGCAAACCGAAACTCGGAATGGTCTTCTTTGCATCCGGCCAAATCAGATCACACAAACCGAGATCTGCAGGCTGTGCGATGGCATGAGCCATCGATGGTAATCTGAAATGAGTTCACCACAATTGAAAGGAATTCAATACAAAGTCTAACAAAGATACAAAAACTACAATGCTTGATATTCAGTGATTCACGACTCTTTTAAAGTCTGGTAAATCATTTTACTAAAACGACAAAAAATTAATACGGAGAAACCCACGAAAAATATTTACAAATGGGCAAGATTCACAAATGTTAATACTTGATAATAAGTTCGATTAAGATAATTTTAATTCCACTTACGGATGTTGATTGTCGGAAGCGCACGGCAGCATTTCCAGAACTTCCGCAGCAGTCACATTTTGGAACCCAGACATTTTTTCCTTTTCCGCTCTCTTAAAACAGGCAACGTCGTAAAAGTGGTTGTGGGAACGAAAAATTCTCTGTGCTTTACCATGATTTTATTGACGATTTTGGCGATGATGATCTGCGCAGTAACACATCCATTTGTGGTCCAGCGCTCCAAGGCGCAATCGTGATCCAAGTTGGCAGGGAACTTGGCCAGTTGTTCCTGAATCTACTTCAGCATACCACATTCATTTTTGTGCTCTTTCTTCCAATTCACAGTCTGTTAAAGAATCATTAACAAAAATCAGCAGACTGCACAGTACAAATTGACGGAGAGACGAGTCTTATCAGACATGATAAACACAGTAGTTTAACAGAACTGAAAAGCACAAAATGGTTCTTCATCATGCAGAAACAAACTGCAGCTCACCTGGCACTCGGCATTGCAGTAGCGGTACAGCTTGCAGCCAGAGCACGCACGTAGATCGCTCGATTCAGTGAAACATTGGGCGCAGAGGATTTGATGGTACTTGGACTGGCAGGACCAGATCCATGGTTCGCATGAAACGACCACATCTCCAGCAGCGATAGAGCGCGGCTGGCTGACTCTTTCATCCGCTATAGTAATTGTTTCGGCCATCTCTTTATCGATTTATGTTGCCGAATAATGTTAGGCCTACTGGCCGTCTAGCCAGCACCTCTGCACGAGGAATCACGAAAATAACCGGAATCTATATATCTATATCTTCATAGGATCAAATCGTAACATAAACATATGATCACAACATCCAAAACAAACCCATCAAAGGGCGTCAGCGCAAATACGCGAGAAAACAGAGAAGATCTACGAAATCTGGGAAATATCCTCCACGCTGAGCTGTGCGAAGTGTCAAGAACTTACTATATCTAAATAGTAGATATAGTAAGTTCTTGGAAGTGTGGATCGAGCAAAATCCGCATCGGGCCAAACGCGTCTAATCGCGAAATCAGCCAGTCGTCGTGGCGAGGCGAGGCAATCGGGGCATCACGCACCAGTCATCATCCTTGGCACGCGCGCCGTCTCCCGCACAATAAACTGCCCAAATTTGGCTCAAAGCCTTTTCAACGATTATAGTCGTTGAAATAGCAGTATTCTAACTGTCAAAATAAAACCAAAGTCGTCTTTCCAGCTGTGATTCTCTGAATGGTTGAACCACTTGAATGAACGGTGAGGGACTGCAGCCTTCAAGCGGCCAATGTTTTTAGTCTTCTCCGAGTCTGTCTGTCGAGTTTCGTTTGTTGAAACTGGCGAGGCAGACACGAAGACAATACGGAATCGCTTGGTAAGGTGACTCAGGTCACTCACCGTCAGAGTTGATTCACAATCAGGATCCATTTCCGATTAAAAGTAAACTAAGAACAGTTTGATTGTTTTCAAAAGCGGCGACACTAAAGACAGATAGCGGATTCAAACTACACATATTTTATGATAGTTTAGACATTAAATGAACCGTGTACTTGGTTTGATAAGCGGACTGTATTAGGGATAGGGATCATGTGAGTAGGTGACCTTCAAGCCAGAAGGAAATTTGTCTGTATCGACACAGTTCTTGAATAAATTCTTCAATGGTAGAATAATACTGAAGCCACAGGCTTCCATCACCTTGTTCGTAAACACGTTCCGGCTACTTGACTTCTTTTCGTCCACGTTTCCTAGAGCTTCAACAATATCCATCTTATTTATGAAGAATGGAAGCTTTGGTCCGTAGGGTTTTGTCAAAGTAAATGAATCTGCACAGTATTCACTGCATTGACTGTGGATAACGCTTTCGAAAAACAGCTGTTTAGGCAGTTTGGTTTTTCTTCATCCGAAAAAGCAAGCGTGTTATCGGTTTTCAACGGAGGTACGCAGCTGTTCAAGTCACTACTGGCTTCGCCGTTGTACGATTACTGCAATAGTGTAACGTTGCCATATAGCAAGGTATCGTTAACTTGATTCTAAAACCGATTTCTTCGGTCACTGAGCTTTCTGTCTCATGAGACTGATTACGGTGAGCGACTTCGTAAAATGGGATGGAAAAACCTTTACCTGAGACAGGTTAAGGATGATTCGCAAATCATCTCCTAACTGTTGACCTGGGAACAAAAAGCGCAAAATCTGTATCATGAAAAATTCTTGTATGTGTTTGATACGAGCCGTTATGACATTGCGCCCAGAGTGTTTTTGTCACCACCCTAGGCATCTTTTCTCCGCGTGTTCACTGTTGTGTTTTTGTTTTCCTTCTCGTTTGTGTTAGTTTGATGATGTGTATGCTCTTTAAGTAGGGGACTCCCTAGTGTCTGCGGACAATAAATTATTATTCTTATGCTTTCTGGTTCATGATCCGTAAAACAAATAACTTTCAGGAATGACGATTTTGTTCACATTATTTTCTCAACGGTTAATTTTCATATGCCTGCAACACCCGAAATCCCGTAATCGTGACCGGTATTTTAGGTTTGTTTTCATGTTTTGCATTGCATCGAATCGGCAAGACATCAAGCAGAGCAGCACATTTTCCACACGAACGCTGACATATTTTGCTTTAGAAGACGTACCGGTACAGTAGCGTACTCCTATTCCGAGACCCTTTCTCTTCTTTGGAGCTACAGGTTAACCGCCTATACCATCCTGGTTTTGAGCATTATGCTAATCGCCCTCAGACAGTTCTAGATCAGTTTTACTAAACACTCATGCCACGGGTTACCGTAATGCTACTATGATAATCATAGTATGATTACGAGGAAAACAAGGAACGATTTCTGCAATTCGAAGTGTCAGTGCATTAAGTTAGTACGTTATCTTCTAACGCAACAAACGAACAAATAACGTATAAAATGTCGGGCCATGCCACATAAAAAGTACGAAAAAATGTTAAAAACCGGGAACTTTTATTAGAGCTGATACAACTGGCACCGGTTCTCCATCCGGGTGGGTCACTCCACCGGCAGTCACCACTTGACCACGGCGGCTTCCGCATTCCAGTCCCAGTAAGCGTTTTCCACAATACTCCCATTTTCTTTAGCGCCATACTTGGCAATGAACTTGGACACCTCCCGCGCCCACAGCGAGCCCTCTCCGCCCAGTTTCTCGTAGATGCCCTGCGCCTCTTTCAACCACTCCATCGCTTTTGGTAATGCCGTATCAAACACGGGTTTCAAGCGCTTCTGATCCTTCGCTCCAGCTCAGCGGGCCCAAATGTACGCGATCGCTCCGGCTTTCACCAGATGGCGGGCGCGATTCAGATGGTATGCCGGATACAGTGCGCTACAACAGTCAGTTATTGTTATGAATACTGTCCAATAGAAGGCTGAACTTTCAACTTGTATACTGTAATCGTACTGTATAAAATTAGATGCTGTAGTACGATACGATCGAAAATTGCTCTATTACACTGGTGCCTTATGGTTTGAATGGCATCGTCACTTTTACATACAACGATAGTAATGTACAGCGGTTAGTCAGATGCCTACACCAATAACAGTTCTAGTACAGAAAGGTTATTATAATTATTACAGAAGCGTTTTGTTATTACATATTTCGTCTGGTGTTAGAAACAAGCACATAATACGTGTAGATAATATCAAGTACCTCCGGGCTGACGCGCTTGCTCTAGAGCTAGATTACCAAGAAAAAGTTCTTCAAGAAGACACTTTCTTTCAGTTTTCGAAATTCCTCTAATGGACAAAACAATTATTATTGTCTCCTTACCGCACGCACTCAACCATCTCCCGGCACAGATTCCACGCATCCTTATGACAGCCCACATCCGCCAGGACCATGGCCACACCGAACCCACAAACAAAGCGGGCATGGGCGTCCGCGTGGACAATATTAGCACTATCCAGTTGCCCGATCAAACCGTACATGGCATTCTTATCATCACCGGTAGCCTTGTTCAACATGTCCATAAACTGGTGCAACATGTTCAGCCGGTCGCCGTTGACAGCGTCACACACCGGACAGGGCAACAGAGAGCGTTCATCACTGGGAATACGGGCACGGCATCCTCTGGTGGAACACTTCAGCGGAGTAATCTCGGCTTCCTGACACAATGGGTGACTCAAGGGTCATACGGGCAATACGTTAATGGTTGTGACTTGTGACTTACGTATTCGCGGGAGCATTTACGGCATGATAAAGTGCAGAAGAAGGCCAATTTCGGCATTGCCATGATAAACCGGGCAAAGGATGGGTTAAGCTTACATCAACGGCG
>JAQGAU010003548.1:0-13009 GCA_034698045.1 Paramacrobiotus richtersi
TATTTCATAACAATTGTTTCGTAAATCGCGAACAATGCGCGTTACGCCATGGGCTATGCGCGCCATAATGCGCCCTTTATTGTATCCTACATCGTGTTTAATCATAGCGATACTGAATCAGACGGGCCTCTCTGAGCCCCTTCCTGTTAGACAGAAAGGGGCTCAGAGAGACCCGTCTGATTCAAGTTCCGCTACGGTTTATCTTGATGCGTTGCTATATTTTGTTAAGTTGCTATATCAAGTGTGGATTTTTCTGTTACGTATGCTGAATATTACGCTTTTTGATAGTTTAAATAAATCAGAACACATGGAATTGTTATTATGCTTGACATTTTCAAAACTATTATCGTTTTAGTTTTGTTTAAGCAAAATCAAAACTTGGGTGTATTTAATTAAACCCTAAATAAAATAAGCCACATCCGTTTTGCTTAACTGAAAATAATTAATAAATTTCGTTCATGCTGTTTGAACCAGATGATTAACACACTTTAAGGGATATTCTATGTATTGTTGTCAGTATTGGCTCCACAAGCGCATCTGTGAGCATTACCCTAACCTCCATTATTGTTTATAATAGCAAGAATATTAATGAACACTGTCCAGAAATCCATTTGTGCGCGCAACGTCCGGCTGCTGCGCAATAGAAGCGAAAAGTTTAAACACGTTTCCTTCTCAATTAAATCAGCGTTTTACTCAAACGTCTTGTAAGAAAGTCTCGTGATAAATGCACGCATACATGATGATCGTTCTGAACCATACACTGCCCACAGGCATGTTGTGGAAATTTTAAAATGAATTTCAAAACTTTAAAATTCATTTTAAAATTGCAAGAACATACCTCGGGGCTGAGTATAGGTCAGAACGGTGTATGTGCATTTATTATGAAACTTTCACGAAATTGGGTAAAACACTGTATTACTCTGTAATTGGGAAGGAAACGTATTGAAACTTTTCGCAACTATTGCCCAACAGCCGAACGGTGCGCACAAAAACGGATTTCTGAACAGTGTTTATCGATGTCCTTGCTATTAAAACCAACAATGTTTCTTGGCGTAATGCTTACAGGTACGCAGTGGTCTTAATTTCGGTCAAAGTTATGACGTCGCTTAGAATATAACCTTAAGCGTTATGCTTTTGCTGTTAATTATAAACCGGCTACTGGTTGTTGAATCTGTGTAAGTAACTGTGAGCACCAAGAGAGAATGGTTAGATTGCGGGTTTTCTCTGGGAGTTTGGAGAAGCGGCCAGCTGTTTGAATACAGTCAACTAATGCGGAAGATTGCACGTACAACTTATGACCTCTACGGCTGCAACAATTGGTCTATTTTTGACCAGTTGACCGAAGTTGGCCAAGCAGGACTGCACTTTAAAAAGTAAAATATACAGTGATATGAAGAAAAAAATTAATATGTATACAGTATATAATATATACATATTTATAGTAGTATATACATATATATATAATATTATATATAGATATATACATTACTCGGCATTATTCCGTTAATGTCCGTTCGCTTCGGTTTTTTATCGCAGCAAAGCGGAGTGCGATTACCTAGTTTAGCTAATTTTTGCACATAACCTTTAAAAATTTGCAAAAAAATATTATAAAAATCTTGTGCGACGGGGGCGCACCGGTTCAAAAACGTTCGAAAAAGTGCGGGAGGGGCACACAAAACCGCTCGAAGAGGGGGGCAAAGTGCCCCCCTGCCCCCCCTCTTATTACGGGCCTGGGTAGGATACTGTCAGATACCGTTGGATACTGTGAGATACCGTAGGATACTGTGAGATACCATTAGACGCTCCGCTTCGGTCGACAATAATGACCGAGCGAACGAATGACGGACATACACAGAAATCGATTTGAGCTGATTGTAGAGAACCTTTGATCTGCATACTTGCGCATCGCTTCTGTTCGGTCGACAATAGTGACCGACCTAACGAATGACGGACATACACAGAAATCGATTTGAGCTGACTATAGAGAACTTTCGCGTCGCTTCGGTCGATACAGATCCTGATCGATTCGTAAAGTGAAATTCCACGAGCTCTGGTATCTAAGCGGGATGCCACTAAACTTGCGGAGGCAGAATGACTTTTAGATGGGCATAAAAATCACGCCGAATAAAGTTTTGGCTTTCCGAATGGCTCAAACGGCCGACGGTTTTTGGTTTAGACGGTTTTACCGGTCGCAAATGTGTGACACATTGGCGACTTATTTTATACGCAGCCACAAAGTCACAGACAACGTCGCTTTTCCGCAAGAAAACTTACAAAGGGATAAAGAAGCTGTTCAACGAGTGCATGGTGCTTTATACCAGCATAATATTAGGTCTAGGACACCTTGTCGTAACGCATAACAGCTGTTTTTTTCCCGTGATCAAGAACTGAACCTGGCGGAAAATGTAAAAATCTACAAATTCCACTGAAACGGAAATGCCAGTCTCTGTTTTCGTTAGCATGCATTTCTCATGAGTCTGCTTGTTCTTGCAGGACACTTCGTTCGAAAAGGCTGCGATACGGATTATGGATTGTAAGTTTCCTCCTGATGCATTTTAGCTGCTGAACTGCACACCGAACAGCCGTACCGGTAGAGTACATGGCATATCCTGCTAGAGATTAGAGTTTGCATTCGTACAACTCAGAGGCGATTTTAGCCCCCGGGGAATCTTTGAATGTTGAATCAGGAGTTTGTTAACACCTGATGGCGGTGTGCGAGACCGCCTTGGCTGTTAAAAACCCACTGCAAATGTACATATACTTCTTTCATCCTGACTTTTCATGAACGCCTTTAACTTTTACGCTCTTCACTAAGACAGCCATCGCTTTTATATAAACCGATGCCAGATAGAGTTACGGAGCCGCTGTCCCACACCGCCCGAACCGGAAGCTGAGCTTTCCATACGCTAGGTTTCCTGCGTTAATTGTTCACGCAATTTGGGAAATGTAAAAACAGCAGGGATAGTTTCTGCAAAGATAGGACTGCAAATATGCGTGCACATTTGCTTAAGGCCACAGCTAGCAGACGATAGTGAGCCCTGAATAGTTTGTTTTTTGCGCTATCTGTAAGTTTAGAAATAGCTCTGCACAAAGGCTGCATGCGCAAGGCATTGAGCTGCACAATGGTGTGCCGCGATCTTCTCTGGGCCCCATTGTCCACTGAGCTATTCATCAAACAATGAAAAAACTTCGGAAGCTAATTCTAAATGAGAAAACTTCCGGTTTTGGATTGCGAGACGACAATCGACGTCTTTTCGTCCAGAAAGACTAATAACCGAAACAAATCGTGAAAAAACTTAAAATTAACGAAATAAATCCGAAAAAACACTTTCTAAAAAGTTTTTTTTTGGATTTATTTAATTATTTATGAACTTTTTTAAGGTTTGTTTAGGTTGTTAGTCTTTTTGTACGAAAAGACGTCAATACTGTCGTCTCGCAGTCCCAAATCGGAAAAACGTTCTCATTCAGAAATAGCTTCCAAAGTTTTTTCATTGTCTGATGAATAGCTCAGTGCACAATGGGGCCAGAGAGGATCGCGGCATACCATTGTGCAGCTGAATGCCTTGCGCCATGCAGCCATTGTGCAGAGTTGTTTTTAAACTTACAGATAGCGAAAAAAAAGAAACTATTCTGAGCTCACTGTCGTCTGCTAGCTGTAACCTTAATAAATCACTGTTTCTCCAGGGACAAAAAGGACCGAGCGGTGGGATGCACTGCTTACGGAGATGGAACATATGCTTACCAGTACTGCTACTGCGACACGGATCTCTGCAACAATAAAACGCTGGATGAAATGATGGTTTCGAGTTCGCATACCGTCGTTTGCCCTGGGTTGTTGATCCTTATTACTTTGACTGTTGTTTACTCGTACAAACAGATTGTTAGTAATGGGTGGTTATCGCGCCTGCACATTGGCTCAGTATTCTAACAAAATCAAGCAGTAACAAGAAATGTCACCTTAAACCAAATCCATAAGCGCAGAAATTCGTCCTATGCCGGTTTCCATGGTTTGAACATTCCACGGGTACTTTTTTTCTGCATCAGTAAATTTCTAGGATACAGAAACGGACTTTTTCTTGGAGAAGTTGCATCAGTATCTCCAGGACCGTACCGCCCCATACTGCAGGGCGTTAGGTTCGGGTTACGGTCCGTTCTGCTACCACATTTAAAGCTTTTTTGTTCGTTTTTCATCCTTTGGCTCGCCACTTAATCTCTTTAAAACTACAGTAAATCCATTTCAAACTAAAATCATTTCGAACAAAATGCTATCAGCGCACACCCTGCCCCCTTACACCATGCTGCAGCGCGGCCCCCAAAAAAATGCGATCCCTCGTCACTTCGATGCTACAGGATGGAAACCTGAAGGGCGCTGTACGCGTATAATTGAGCGATGAGGCAGCTGCGCCACCAAATGAGGAAACCAAATGCGGGATCTTTACGCTCGAACATCCTTTGTTCGCTTCCTCTGTAAGTATGGCCACACTGCTCGCCCCGGTTCAGCTTGGATGTGGTCAAAAAGGCGGTGCCGATACCATTGTACTTGCAGTTTGCGGCTAATGGAAACCCCGCACAAAACAGCACGGGTGTTAGTGAAGTTAAGATTTTAAGAATGCTTTCAACAAGATAAGCCGTGACGGCTGGGATTAGCACAGGCTTTCCGAAGATTGGCGTTCTTCCTCTTCCAAACCTTTGATTATTATTATGAATGTTATTATTACTACTATTACTTCACAAGTGCAGACAGTCTTTTGACCTTTTTTTTATCTTTTCGTCCATACTTTCAATGCGTTTAATAAAACTACTTGAAGTCAGGAATGCATTTTTCAGGTGGTAGTGTCGCTGAAAAATCCAAAATCAGAATCGTCCCACCAAGCCATCGTTTTCAGAAATTCTCACAAATTCACAAACTTTATTGTAAGATATTTCCAAGGTCAGAGGTGGAGTCTGACTTTCCGTGCTGCAGCGATCGGCTGCCTTCTACTAAAATACTGGTTGCTTCTACTGGGTGGTACTCAACGGTGGCTGGCTGGATAGTGGCTGGCTGATGGGTGGTAACTGGCTGGATACTGGATGGCAAAATGGCTGGCTGTTGACCGGCATATATGTGATTATGAAATGGTTGACTCAGTGTAAATGAGCTTACTGTAAACTAAATGCTAAACACGAAGCGTGAGGAATATTAATGGACAGTATGAGTATGACAGTAATTGAAAACAGAACTACTTATGGAAAATATGAATATGAGTTTTTTGAACCATCAACATTGCAGTCTACCAAATGAAATGACAACGCAAACAAATTTCGAAATGTGTACTGTAGTGTATTGCGGCGGCATAATTCTTTATTGAATATGACCGCTCGCTACTGAGCCGAACAACAACTAACTCTCAATGTAGCGGCAACAATAGGACAATAACAACATGGTTGCATAAGACCACTTTCGGCCAGCACGATTATCGCAGTACTCGCGACTGCCGTATACCACACGTACGCAAACCGCTTGCTCCCATGTCCGGTACGAAACTGGTTCCTTTCGCGGCCCGAAATGCCACTGCCATTATGTTTACGTACAATATGTGTCGTTTAAGCGAGCTAGCCGTAATAATTCGCGTAGCGACGCACATCATGCAAATCGGAATACTTCTATAATAATTAATTACTGTTACCCTGTGTTTGTGATTCATTTTGACTGGACTTCCATCGTCTGTATTGTAGCGTACAAGTTCTCTGAAATTTTGTTAATCGAATAGACACCTTGTAATAGAACAACGCGAGAGATTGAAGATCATCTTGCTGCTTCTTTAACATACCACTGCCATCGGAACTCTCTTTCTTTTAGAAATCATTAGCGTTATCTGCCAGACGCCATAGATTTTCGAAGGCTAGGGCCAATGGCCTATGCCACCGACCAACGCTGGGACCGGGTTTTAGACCCTGCCCTCAAAGGCAGCAGAAAACGAAATTTTCTGATAAAAATTATGCGCATAGAAGTGCGTATGAAAGCGGTAATATGTGCAACGTGAAAGCAGCATTTGTTGTAGCGTTGGTAATTGTTTTGGTTGTGTTGTGCACGTAGCAACTCAACTCAACTCACTGTAATAAGAGGTCATGGAAGTTCGCAAATGCAGTACTGTAAAAATGCAAATGTAATAATTATTGTCGTTTTATAGATGACAGCCTTCGCTTTTATGTTACTTCAGTTCCTGACGGCTGAAAACGTCAACAAACTTATCTTTCATTGTGAGGTCGTTCGCCTGGCTTCACGACATATTCGACATTCAGGGATATACAGCGAAATCGATATAAAATATCGTACCACTAATGCTATTTATATACCGTATGCTTATTTCAAAGAGTGGTTTAATCAGGTGGTAAACGAAGTGAGAAGCACAGGAACAACCATCGTTACCGGATCAGAGCAGGAAGTGAAGCTGTTCGCGCTGTTTCTATCCATACATTCGGCCAAAAACGTAAGCGCACTGGATACGGAGCCATCAATCGCGCCCACCCTTTTATGGCCTGCTTCTTTCGAGAGGCCCACAAAGCTGGCCATAAGCGCCCAGGCGGCTTACAAAACCGCCCCAACAATATGCATGAAGGCGGCATTCGTCAATACTGTAATGAATCGTCCTGAGACACCCGTGCAGTACTGGAAGACGACGGGAGGGAAAATTGAAGTTGGAATGGGGGGTTTTTCTCCAGCGGTCTACTGCTATCTTCCGTTCCAGCGCGGCCACGGTAGCGCACAGAAGGTACACAATTTTGATAACGAGGTCGAAGTGGACAGCAGTGGGAATCCCAGGTGCAGATACGAAATGGCTTTCTAAATATAAATCTCAAAGTTGGAAATTTCAGGATTACATCGATTTTTTTCTCGCGAACGAAACATTTGTACCGAAAAAGACAAACTTCACTGTCATCAACCTGCAGCTGATCCGAACCATGGTTACATATGGATATGTTGTCTAATGAATCAAGTCGATGTCCCCTGAATGTACGCTTTTAAACGTTTAAAGCAATGTATGATTTGTTGAAACCTAAAACTAAAACATCTTGATCGGCAAAAAACCGTTTCGCGGTTGTAGTCCTACGTAATCTATCACCGAAATGGCAGTCACGATGGTCGCTGCCACATTTGGAAATTAAGGCCAAAATGCATCGTTTCACGAGAGTATATATATATATATATACACTTTAATATACAGTAGAGGCAAAAGCATTACAGAGAGAGAGCGTTACAGAGAGCGCAGCGTTACCGCAGCATTACAGAGAGCGAGCGCTCTGAGACTACTAAGTCTGAAGAACACAAAAAATGTTTCGCTGTTAAAAAACAACCAGAATCGTTACTATGAGCTAGATTATTACTAGATTATCGTCCAGATACCTTGGAACGCGCCTTTAGTAGAATACCCAAATCAGATGCTGCATTACCCAACTAATCGGATGCTTTATAGAGGCGGTAGGTTTTGGGGATTTTCCTTTCAATCCGCGGACCTTGCATCCGGCAAACTGAAGCGTTTTACAGTACATGTACATACGTGCCACATGCGCGTCACGACAATTTGAACGCTTGCAATCTACTTCCCGATAACAGAAAGCCCGACAAAATATCCAGTGCACCTTTTCGTCGACTAACAGTACATCGCCCGACAGTTCGTCGGTTTTATTTCATCGAATGACAAAAGATTCTGGTCACATCACTGCTGCCAGTTTGCCGCCACGCAGTTTTTTCGACTCAGAATTTTTGAACCCAAGACCGTTGTAATGTTCGAATGGGTTTAGAACTGTCGAGTGACTCTACATCCTAAATTAAACCCAACTAAAACACGTGCCAAATTCTGAGTTTCATTCAATAGGTCTAAAATTCCCCACCCTTCAGCTGGAGTAAAGTCATTCGAGACTTTTAACGTGACTAATAACGAGACTTTTAAATACGTAGTTATTAATTATTGTGCATTCTTCCAGCTGTGCGAAGCCACTTGCTAGTAATTAAGAGAACAATAGTGCATTGTTTCCATATCTGTAGAGAGTAATAATGCAATTTTTCTCTAAATTATTAGCTAGCGCCTTCGAGCTATGCGTTAATTATTGCTTCCGGCTTTGGTTGCCATTACATATGTTGCATTATTTAGTTTGAATCTGGCTTTGCAATCTTTATTCAGTTGCTTACTTGCCAAAAGTTTTTAGTTCAAATTCTTAATTCGGGATTCTTGATATATAAGTTTTGGGTTACTTCCTAGTTTAATTCTTTGTTCTTCTTAGTTGTTTTCTTGGTTTACTTACTAGTCTAATTCTTTGTTTCCTTTTTAGTTGTCTTTTTGGTTTATTTTTTAGTTTTTTTATGTATTTTTATATAACTTGTTTACTTTTCGGTTTACTTATTGGTTTACTTATTGGTTGACTTTTTGGTTTATTGCTTGGTTTAAGTATTAGTTCCCTTCTTAGTTCTTGTCTTGGGTTTTTAGTTTATTTCTTTGCTCACTTTTCGGTCTACTTCTTGGTTTACTTCTTGGTTTATCTCTTAGTTTGCTTTTTAGTTCAGCTTCTTAGTTTCATCTTAGTTCCTTAATTTAGCTTCTTCGTTTAGCATACTAATTTAATTTTTTTTATCCCTTAGACCAGTTACGCTCATAGAGAAGTTGGCAATGGTTTGTGTATCCCTTTCTCGAATTGTCGTTTCGCTGTTTTGCATATTTCGTTCTCTGGACGAAGAAGTCGTTTGTCTGCTCTTAGTTCTTGGCGATATTTTTCGAATCGATCTACAGTCCGTTCGTTTAAAAGTTAGTCGGTATTTAGTTAGTCTATGAAATGGCTGCTTCGATTGATTGTCATCTATATTTTGTCGGCGATAAAAAGGATGTCGATACAAAGTCGGTGTGCCTTGTATAAGAAACGCATCTCAAACTTGTAAGTACGTAAATGCTTTACAACCGGCCTTTTGCCAAATAAACAGATTTTCGTGTGTACAGTACAGTACCCAAGGCATATCCATTACTGTATTCAAAGAGCTTCAGCGCGCTGTGTTGGCTAGAATGCGGTTTGTCTCAAACTTTGGTGAGCGCCACGATACCGTGCATGCCCAGCGGTAACAGACTTTATCATACTCTATAGCGCAAACTTACTGGTGCTGCTGATTTCGATCGACATCCATTTCCGATTGCAATCCACGAAAGCACGCAAATGCTGAGCAAACGGAAGCCTGCTATCGTCTGTTTGCTATGTACTATGTAGTATTGTGGTATCGACACATGTACAGTACACGCTTATACTTCGTGAAATGCCATGATCATCCCTCGGAAACTCACATAGCGACATAGTGATGCTATCGACTTATGTGTGCCGTTTGTGAGCTTTCGCCAAAGTCAGTCCAAACTGTAAAGAGATCACAGTTGTAACAAGATATTTGCCACTTTGTCGGTACCAAATTATTGGTGAGCTACTAGGCCTACGTATGCCGATCGAGTTCTTTCGTAGGAATGCTGGTTTCCAATCTTCAATCATGTTTGGTTTTGTATCAACGGGCTTGGGCTTCTCTATCTGTACCATTAGGTCAGTGCGGGATTGCATACGCCCGGCCATGCTAAAAATTACGCATTAACTGCTCCAATGAGTTTCCACAACTTCGTCTACTTGGTGGCATTCTGTTCCAGATTGGAGAAACCGGTTCGATCCCGAAACCCTAGCCGTTCAGTAAGTACAGTCCAGACAAAAAAATCTCCACGACAATGACATTATTTGGCATGAAGACGATGGCGCTGTTTTTCGTAACCCTCTCATGCGTTCTGGCCGCCTCACACCGGACGAATACTGGCCGAATAATGGACAGGGGATCCCTTACGATATTACCCATTCTAGTAAACTTCCTTCACAGTAAATTCTGAAAACAAGAGTGGCGGCTTCAAAAGTGTTCTGGGTCACACGCTAAGAAAGCATACCGTAGTCGTCGACCATGTTTTTTTACGTACTAAATGTACTTGTGGCAGCAAGTCAGCGAAAATCCAACGCGGTATACCAACGCCGATCCTCGGCACCGTTGAATGAGCGTAACGGCTACACGAACTATACTAGTAGTTGTTGCAAATTTTCCTGTGGTGTCATTTGCGCCACCATCAACTAACAGTGTATCATTCTGAATTGATAGTGAAAGATAAATAAAAAAGAAGTCATCTAAAAGCTCACAGCACAGAGACAGCTGAACAAAGCAACGCAAAGGTCTTTCTGCCTATACTATTTTAAGTGTTTCAATGTCCAAGGGCGCGCGAAGCCCGAAAATGCTGCTTGGCAAATCTTTTGCCCAACGGCACAGGTTCTGGGGAAAATGTGGCCAATGGCACACATTTCCCTAAAAATCCCCTAATGGCGCAACGCTACAATGCAACGGCACAGGAAAAATATTAGTGCCCAACGGCACAAAAAAGATATTTTTTTCTTGCGCCTAGCGGCGCAAGGAGTGGAACAACCGTGCCCAACGGCACAAGATTTCTCGAGAACTGTTGGACAAAGTGCCGTTGCGCAATTAGGCAGGCGGAGACTTTGACAATGTCTACCAATTATTAGTAATTGTTAAAATTATCCATAACGATTACATAAATTATCTGTGACAATAATCAGCAAACTTTACTTACGTGTGGAAAGTGATTTTCCTTTCAGATGCCCAGGATAAGAAGGAAATTGAAAATGCCCTGCGAATCATTGAACAGCGCACTGGATTCTGTGTAACCTTTAAGCAACGAAGCCAAGAGACTGAATACATTAAGTTCCAGCCAGGAAGAAGGAAGAGTAAACAAATCCAAGAGGTAAAATTAAAGATGACACATTATTGACAAAATGCATCTGCGGCAAACCGTTTCTTTCGTATCGAAGTACATGATACAGCATGACTGAGATTAGCGTCATATACAGGTCCTGTTCTTTAGCTGCTCCTCAAATATTGGACGGCAAACGGGACACAGAATGAAGGTCATCCTACACACGGACTGTCTATCCGTATCGGCTGGCATCATCCAGCACGAAATCCTTCACGCGCTGGGCTTCTTCCACGAGCAAAACCGTCCCGACCGAGACGAATACATCGATATCGATCTCGACAACATTAAAGTGCAAATTGACCCCATTAACTACCAGAAACTGCCTGAAATGGCAACGTTCCCATATGATTTCGACTCCACCATGCACTACGGCCCTTTCGATATGTCCAGGCATTGTCATCAACCAGTAGAAGCTGCTAGAAGGTTGGTAAAAAGTTCCTCGTTATGCCGGGACATGCCCGCGCCTATGAAACCGATAAGCAAAGTTCAGATTCCTGATCAGCGACCGCAGTCCGAACATATGCTTGCCTAATAAGTCTGGATAGGATAGGAATAAAGATTATGACGTATAATGGTCACTTCTGGAGTGTTAGCCAGGTTTATCGTGTACGCGATGGGAGTCTAATTTGCAGGAAATGAGTCGATCTCACTGGAGCCCTTTCCAACCTTTTCCTCCGACCCAATGACACCTGAACAATGTGTGCATCAGTTCAGTACGAGCTGTCGACCCATCGACTTCACAACCAGAACCTGTACAAGGACTTCCATTCCGCAGATCTGGTGTGACGGACACGCCACTCCGTCGCAGCTGCAGGACATGGCGCTGCGCATGTCCAACGGGCCTTTGAGAGCGATTGCATTCAGCATTCATGATGGCCAGCAGCTGAGTTATGAAAATTTCGCTGTGATTCGGAAGCAGATTTTTTATTTGCAAGTGTATAACTGTCTCACAATCCGTACAACCGGTGAGCTGTCTCAGTTACAGTTCTCCAACTTATTATCATTTTGGTTAGTAAACTGTTATGCTATGCACATTAAAAGAATGGACTTTGCACATTCGATTGAGCTCAAAGAGATCGTGCTGTCGAATTCAACAACGCAAAATCTGGAAAGGGGAACATTTAAGGACCTCCCGTCTCTGAAGCTACTGACGCTGGAATATGGCTTCCACAAAAGGATCACGTTTGGTAAGCATGTGCGCGACTATTTAACCAGACTCCACTGTGGCTGCGAGTTTGCATGGTTCCGACAATGGTGCGACAGTTAGTGCGAATTGCCACACCAGGTGAACTTTACAATTTTCCATATTCTTGAAAAAGCCCCTCCTGGCAAAAAAACGAGGTTTACTTGCCGGTTGACTGCTCTAAATATCCGATTTCCAACCGGTGTGCCAACCATCGATTTCACGCGAGAAGAGTTTTCGATCAATGGCGACGTCGGTTAGTACTTGGTAGTATGTTTTTCGTAGTGCATAACTCTGACTGTGGACCAGACTTGAAGTCTCTGATGGGTTGTCTGCTCTTGTGTACTAATAACAGCAATAATAACAGTTAGTGCATAAAAGTGCAGTACCAGTTGTATTTCTCATTCTTTTGCTGGCTCTCGAAAGTCGATTAGTTATTCAACACGGCATTCTCTTTGAAATGTCTGTTGAACCTGCCCATAAGCAAACTGAACTTATGATTGTTAATTTGTGTTCTACCGTAATGGACTGGACCCAATTAACCAGCGCATGGGTTGCAGAGATTGGGAACAATGTGACGAAGTGTACAGAAAGTGAAGCGGACGCCGATCCCTTCTCAGTTTTCAGTGACGAGCCCATGCCTCGGGAGCAATGTGAGCTACAGTTCACTGCCAACTGTCAACCGTCTACCATGACGCGGTACAGTTGTAGAGCGGCCCGAGCTCTTGACATCAGGTGCGAAGCCAATGTCAATTCGCGGGAACTCAGAACAATGACAACGGCAATGGCTAGATGGACCCTGCGCCCCACTGGACTCGATCTGTACGATGGAGCGCATGTATCCTTCGCCAATTTTGATCCTATTCGACGCCAGATTGTCCTATTTAACCTGCATTACTGCCACAATAGACTAGCAACCGGCAAAGTCAATGATCTCCACTTTGTCAATCTTCTATATCTCGGCATAACGCAGTGCTATAATCTGCAAATCCTGAAAAGCGATTTCCGACGAATGTCC
>JAQGAU010003549.1:0-13009 GCA_034698045.1 Paramacrobiotus richtersi
TTTAAAGCTTCAATGAACAATCTCGTAGGTGACCAAAGATCTGTATATATGTATACTGGTGCTGGTATGTTCGGGATAAATACAGTTGTGTTAAAAATTTAAAGCGAAGCAGGTGTTGCATTCTGTTTCTGATGCTTCGACTTCAGCCAAGAATCGCATTCAACTGAATACGATACTTCCAAGTCCGTCTGGTTTTACGCTGAAACTTTATATTTTGTTGCAAATTTGCGGATAATGTAGAAAAACCAAATATAAGCAAGTAAAAATATGGCACGGGAATGTCTTCAGCTGTAGTACCTGATTGTAGAGAATCACACCGTGCTGTCTTTTAGGGAGCAAGCGGCGTTTGAAACATTCAACGGAAAGTTCTTTTACTGTGGAGGGCTTCGTATGGACGGCAACCAACAGGTCGTATCCACCGTCGAGGTGTATGACGCCAAAACAAACAGATGGACCACACTTCCGGACATGCAGGAGCCACGCCGCTGCTTTGCCGCCAAGGTCTACAATGGCTACTTGTACGTCACGGGCGGAGCGTGCAACACGGGAACGGGTGTGCTGAACTCATGCGAGCGCCTGAATCTGGAGATGCCCAAAGCCGGTTGGGAATGGATCCATCGCCTGGGCAGTCCGCGGTACGGCCATGGCATGATCATCATCAAAGGCCAGCTGTATGTCTGTGGAGGATTCACTTCCGGAGGTGGACGAGCCGGTCTGGAGCGGTACGTGGTGCAACGTGCAACGTGACCGCTGGGAGGACGTTTACGGTTTGCAGTTGCGTTGGCCAGCCACGTCATGGATGACATTCGTCATGCCGTACAAGTGAAGTGGGCCAGAGAGGAATGTACTCTGATGGGATTATCTGGCGTCTTTCGAGTTTGGGTTGTGCTGTAGGACGGTGTTCTTGCTTTACGGTTTCACATAAATTCGGTTGCTTTTAATTATGGACATTTTTCTGACCTATGTGTGCCACGGAATGGGTGTGTGTGAGGACGGACATTTTTGGACATTTTTTTTGTCCTCTGTCAGCAATGTTTGGTTTGATTTGTGTGTTGCGGATTTGTTTGGACATTTTTCTGGCGTCTATCACGGAATGTTTGCTTTGGTTATGTGGGTTTGTCGGATTTTTTTTGACCCGCGGATGTGGTTTGATCTGCTTAAGGTTTTTATAAAATTATTTTGTATTTTTACCAGTGTACAATGGCAGTGTGGTTGACAACTTCACACAACTCGAATGTTTGTCGGTAATGATCTCATCTTGCGGTTTGTTGGAAAACATGGTATACCGGGAACCTCCGTCAGTACTGAACATAAATTTATGATTTTAGCGAATATTCCCAACGGACGAGATCGTATGCTTTACAAACAGTATACTCAAGCGGAAGATGCACCTATGTGTGAAGAATTAACCACATCCCATAAAATTTAACTATTACAATATATTATGCGATAATTTAGCTGAGTTTGCACTAAATCCTCTGGCCTGCGACACCGTTTCCGGTTGAAAACCTATACCCCCGATTATTGCTTGATGATGTATCTTCCAAGTGTAAAAATCCGGTAAAATTTACAATTGTTCTCATATACGCAATGCAAAACAGCAACGCTTCCGATGTGAAGCTGTAGCAAACAGCAACAGTGTGCCTATGTATAAAAGTACATGATTTGCGATGCATATCGCATATGCATGCGCATGTATCGAATATATCAACATCAATATCAACATTATATTTTACTGACTGCACGATATACATAGATATGTATTATTTTCAAGCTGGTAAGTTGAGAAAACCCAACCAGAAGTTCAGAAAACGAGGCTGGTTTATGAGCGAAGTTATCAGCGAACAATATCAAGCTGGAAAAATTCTAGCTAATTTTATAAGCATTACATTGTATGCTCGAGAAATCGTTAAAACGCTACGAAACACCGAAGGTATCGGTACTGCAGCATTTGAGGGCACTTTATGTAACCGATAGTAATCTTACTATGAAGTGGAGGAGAAATGAAATGTAGTGCACAACTCGATGTCCCCTATACTTATAACAACGGAATGTAATTGTATTAAAGGTTCCCAATCGGAAATCGTTATTTTCACTTCTGCCTCGGCGGCAGCCATAAGGTCATGATACCTGACCTTGTTCATGCCAAACCGGCGTGATACGAGGAATGTGTTCAGTACCGTATGCGGTTTTGTAAACGGAATGTTTGTTCGATCTTTGTCATCAGAAAGTTCAGAAACTTCGTCGTCGCACTTCTTTTACATTCGTGTGTTGTGCAGATAGTATTCACTGGATTAATCGAATTGTTCTAATGTTACACGTTTATGCGAACCGTCGTTTTATCGGAAACTGTTGCTTTAATCAAATTTGTATGAGGTAATAAATCTGCAGCTGGCACAGTACAGCCCGAACACATAAGTAACTTAACTGTACACCGTAATCAAATAAACAACCGGAGAGACTGAGGAAGGCCTCAGAAATCATTTTAACATTAGAAATCCGAATCATATTTTGAAGTGAGCAGGAAATTCTCCAACTGTGGCCTTAATCTGGCAAAGCGAGATATAAGAATAACACCCTCCGTGTCTTCTTGTACATACTGATTTTTTCACCATGGTCACCGACTCACCGTCATCGAGCTGTGCTTGCATGATGTTTACCAGTTCCGAAGCATGTAAAAGTTTTGGTTTTTTGGTGTGGAGATTTGATCAGTACGATTTGCCCATGACGGTGGCAACCGCCACGCTTTGCTTCCAGTTTCAAAATGAGTTCTATTGGATCCAGAAGGCCAACATGCAACTATGCCAGGGTCAATCTTGTCAGAAGGGTATGTTTGGCGAAAGCTTTAATTGTCAACGATGGCAATTACAGCAGATACCGACTGCGAAATGACTCAGAAGGTGACAACATCGAACAGTCTCCATAACAAAGTCTAATTCAGTTGAAAAGCTTTGCGTCAAAGCATTTATATTTCTGCTTCCGAGACATGATCGTGGGCATGGAAGAAAATGCTGTACATCATCTGTGATTAAAATCCATAAAGCTTTTTCCCAAACATTCTTTTGAACGATCAGTCACGATGTTTGGCTTCATCATCATCATACACAGTTAAATCGGTGAAAAAGCTGTATTCATTTAATTGTCACGATGTCCGCTAAAGCGTGGTTATTGTCCTATGTACCGAAATAAGATCATAAATTTGAGAAAAGCATTGCACAACGCTTTTTCCCTTTTTCTGGCTATTCAGTATAACAACTGAGGCTAGGCCGAATGATCACTCCCGCACGCAATACTTGTGACCCCTGGACCGACCACTATACAAGTCTGTCAACAATCGCTAATTGGTTAGGCAAGAGATTATTCTTACACGTCGTAATTCAATAATTCGATAATTCAATTTCTATAATTTCTGAAAAATGTTGGTTTTTATGACTTAAGGTTGTATAGCGATCATTGTTCAAGCAACTTATAATTTAATATTGTTGGATTACTAATAGAAGTCGTTATGGAGGTCAACAGGTTCATGGATTTTTCAATTTATCCAAATTATTCAATTCCAAATCAAGAAACCAGTGTGGCAGTCGGCCATGTTGTTTGCGCAAGTGTCAAATATCAGCGCAATCACGATATTCCTTAATTCCTGGGTCCTGTTCATCTTACTAAAGCAATCTTGTTGTCGTGCCTCTTATCGTACCAAACCATCATGTTCCGACAGCAGCTTGGTGGATCTCGCCCAGAAGTATTGCTGACCTTTACGGAAAGAGAAGATCCGTATACGCGTAGTTCGCGTTTTTCAGTAATTTTGTGTGTGCGCATGCTGGGTACAATGAACTTTGTTTTTGTGTTAAGTTCAACTTAAGCGTGAATAATTTAAGCATTCGTATTAATATGGCTGTGCAAGGCCTGCATTAGTTTGTCTGCCCTTTGTGTTTTGCATTGTACTTGCTGATGACGTAAGCCAGGAATGCTGGTGATTCATCCGGCAATCGCCAAACGTGATAACGATGATAACAATCGCTGCAACTCTCGGGGGGAGTTGGCTACTGATTTCTCGTGCCGTGTATTGGTTCGTAGTCGTACATGCCTTCGAAGTACGCATAATCACATTCCGTAATGCACGTCACCGACCCGAAAGGTAAAAATCAATACTGCGCACCGATAAGCAAGCGCATGTCATTATTGGATGCCAATGGACGGCATCGTGCTGCAGAATAGTGCAGATTCGAGCAGGAATAATATATGCTTGGAATTCTGCATTCTAAAAACCGTGTCCAATTTCTTTTCGCTTTAAATTTAGCAGCTCTTCAATTCCGCTTTTAGTAGTCATTTCGTAGTCCAGATAGGATTTCAATCTACCCATTTTGCGCTGTTTGGAGAAGCTGGAAGGAATGGCTCTTCACCGCGCTAACAAACGGAAGCGTAGCGAACCGGATTTGCCCGTCCCGAATGATGATGATGAGAACAAGGATGTGATGTTCGTGGCCAGAGTGGAGCCTCCGGAGATCAAGCGTAATCGCCTGCTGAAGATTCTTATCGGGGATCATGCCCAGTTCAGCACACGCGGGGCAGTTCAGGATATTCTGACAGATCCAGCGTATTTCCACTGTGGACCCAACCTGGAAGTGGATGTCTGCCGAATTTTGATTCCCGAAACTGTTGATCCGTACGTTGTCCTGCTGATGGCCCTGAATCCGGGAATGCCACTGGATTGCAACTCCACATTGAACGGACTGACACTGAAAAAACTACATGCTGCCGCGAAGTATTTGAAGATTGACGGACAGAAGATCGGTAAGGGCGCACTTCATCCATTTCCTGTACGTATGAAAATACCATATAGGGCATCGATGGAAATTCGATTATTTTAGACACCCTGGGATACGGCATCCTGTTATGCTGGTTTTTCTTTGTACAACGTTATATAAGTATCTACTCTTTATGCGCTTTATACTGAAAAATAGGAGTAACGCAGTATTTTCGGAATCTTGAACAGCAGCCATACTTACAATAAAAACGTGATTTAGTGAATTTTATTTAATTTTTAATTTCATAAATGTGTAATTTAATGAATTTACTTTCATTTAATGAATACGTGACATCGTGTTTACCCTGACGCTTAACAGCCTTGTTTTCTTGGTCTGCAACCATTACTCGGACACCGTGTGGTTAAAGCGGTGCACCGGACGGCGCACTGCTGCAACGTGTACACGCCGGGCAGCCAGTGCACAGTGTAGACGTAGTGCACAGCGTGGGCGTTTTACACGGCTACAGTGTACTCGACATTCGAGCAATCCAGGCAGCGTTTGCCGGCAAATCTGGCGCGGGCCGATTGAGGAAGCTGTCATTTGCGGACATGCTCAAAGTCATCAAAAACGACTTTCTGGCTGTACCGTGCGAACTGGATGTTTACAAGGTAAACGAAATAAAGCAGTCAATGTTTTCTCACGTTGAATGCATTGACACTGGCGCAGTCATATTACAAAATAAAACTTGTGTCTGTGTGTTACAGGCTGTCAAGAAGTGGTGTGATTATGCTCCGGCATCGCGTGCAACCAAAAAAAACCTCAGGGCTTTATTGGCGGAGATCCGCTGGGAATCATTGGGCGCTAATCTTGCAGCGCTGATTGTCAATGCCGATGGTCCTCTGGAGGAAGCGTTACTGGAAGTGCAGCGGTATTTCTCGCCCCAACCCAAACTGTCCGTTGAGCGACGTTTGCCACAGCGCCACTTTGCGGACAGTATCTTGGTGTTTTTCGCCGATCAGAATCAAGCTCAACTCAAGCAGTATAACTGGGAAACGGAGACTGTGGTGGACATTGTACTCCCCAAGGAAATGAAACCATGGTGCCGATTCAAAGAAATGGGACCAGCCATCGACGGTGAGCATCTCTTGTTTCGTGCTTCCAACGGGGACCACCTGCAAACCTTTTCCTTTTCCGTGGTAACGAAGAAAGTGCGCTACCTGTTCCAGCAGAAGATCGCAGATGGTGGACACTATCCTTTAGCCTGCATTAATGGAGGGATTTATGCATGGGATTTCCAGAAAAACGGTCCTGGCAATGGTTCCTTCAAATTCCGTGCGGGCCCTTGCGGCCTGAGCCAGTGAGCCAGCCCACACAGTTCCGGTAAGCTCCCCTTGATACAACCTATCATTGCATTTCTTATAAATATGCGGATTAATGTTAACCAGGTGCTGCATTGTGTGATGCGTCGCAATAAACAGAATAATATATTTTTTTGCGTAATTCGGTAGAAAAAAATAATGTAAATATGGCACTGGAATATGAATGTATTTGCCTGATCAACTGCCTGATTGTAGAGAATCATACCGTGCTGTCTTTTAGGGCACAAGCGGCGTTTGCCACATTCAACGGAAAGTTTTACTACTGTGGAGGGCGTAGTCTGGACGGCGACCAAGAGACCGTATCGACCGTGGAGGTATACGACACTGCAACCAACACATGGACCCAGCTGCCGGACATGCAGGAGCCACGCCGCTGCTTTGCTGCCATAGTCTACAATGGCTACCTGTACGTCACGGGTGGAGCATGCAGCACGGGAACGGGTCTGCTGAAGTCGTGCGAACGGCTGAATCTGGATGTGCCCAAAGCCGGTTGGGAAGAATTCGCCGGCTGGACCCAGCACGGTACGGCCATGGCATGATCATTATCAAGGGGCAGCTGTATGTCTGTGGAGGGTTCCTTTCCGGAGCTGGACGAGCCGGTCTGGAGCGGTACGTGGTGCAGCGTGACCGCTGGGAGGACGTTTACGGTTTGCAGTTGCGTTGGCCAGCCACGTCATGGATGACATTCGTCATGTCGTACAAGTGAAGTGGGCCAGAGAGGAATGTACTCGGATGGGCATACAGTGGTAACTGGCGTTTTTCGAGTTTGGGTTGTCCTATAGAACGGTGTTTCACATATAGTTCGGTTACGTTTAACTATGGACATTTGTCTGACTTGTATGTGCCACGGAATGTTTGGTTGGATTTGTGTGAGTGATGGAATTTTTTGGACATTTTTTTACATCGGTCACCAGTGTTTGGTTTGATTTATGTGGGTTGCGGATTTTTTTGGACATTTTTTTGACCTCTATCACAGAATGTTTGCATTGCTTTATTTGGGTTTG
This sequence comes from Paramacrobiotus richtersi, assembly GCA_034698045.1. Taxonomy (NCBI): domain Eukaryota; kingdom Metazoa; phylum Tardigrada; class Eutardigrada; order Parachela; family Macrobiotidae; genus Paramacrobiotus; species Paramacrobiotus richtersi. Next base: position 7,129 of record JAQGAU010003549.1, read on the forward strand.
CCGGATCTTTTTGACCCGTGGATGTGGCTTGGTCTGCTTAAGGTTTATATAAAATTACGTTGTATTTTTACCAGTGCGGTTCACAACTTCATACACCTCGAATGTTTGTCGGTAATGACCTCATCTTGCGGTTTGTTGGAAAAATGGTATACCGGGAAGCTCCGTCAGTACCGTATCCCCACAGAAATTTACGCTTTTACTGAGTATGCCCAACGGACGGTTTCACAAACAATGTATGCAAGCGGAAGATACACATATTTAAAGAATTTCAGCTGCATGTAACCGTGAATATTACAATATATGCGGTAATTTAGCTGAGTTGGCGCTGTGCCTACAGTCCTACGGTCTGCGACGACGTTTCCGGTTGAATATTAATTTCTTGTGCATGGCGATATATTTTTCAGGCTGTTATCAACCCAATCAGTTTAGGAAACGAGGCTGGTCTATGATCATGAGCGACGTTATCAGCGAACATTAAGCAATGTCTCTGGAAAAATTCTAGCTAAGAATTTCTGTACATTGTATACTCGGGAAATCGCTAAAACACCGTCGGAACGCTCTTTAATATTAAAATGAAAATTCCCCACTGCGTCCGGGAAATCGTGAATTGGTCCACGCATTTCCGGTACGTGGCAGCTAGTCATCGCCCATCTGTACGCCTTCAGTCGCGGATCATTTCAGTTGTTGACCTTGGTGTCACAAAGACATCCGTTACTGCGGTGATGGAGACGGGTGTAAGAAGGATCACGTCGTCATCCGGTGGCACAGCCACAGGATACGCATTAGTGAAATACATAACGTTTATCAGCAGTAGGATGAGACAGAATAAGGTATCGGTATTGCAGCATTTTACGCAACCGTTAATAATATTACTGTGAAGTGGAGAAATGAAATGTCGTGTACAGCTCAATGTCCGCTAGATAAGAATGGAGTGTAATCAAGAATTTCCAATCGGAAATCGTTATACGAAAACGCTCGTATTCATTTGTGTAGCGTCTGCAGCCATAACGTCAGTTTACTTGACCTTAATCATGCCAAACCGGTGTGATACGGGAAATGTGTTCAGTACTGCAGTTTTGTAAACGGAATGTTTGTTCGACCTTTGTCAGAAAGTCTCACATAGATACATTCTGCAGATATTATTCACCGGATAATAAGTTCTTGGTACCAGGTATTTAATCTGCAACTGTCAAAGAACTGCCCGAATTAATAAGTACCTTAACTGTACCCCGTAATCAAATAAACAACAGGAGAGACCGCTCAACGCGCGCTGAAGTGAAACTGCGACCAAGTGAAACTGATCTGTGCTTGACCAGTTCCTAATCAAGTAATCATGTAACAGTTTTAGTTGTTTGGTTCCGAGATTCAGTCGTTACGGTTTGCTCCCGGTTTCACAAGTCATTTCTGTTGGAAAGCCAATTAACATGCCACTGTGCCAGGGTCGGTATTAGGCAAAGGGCTGTTCGGCGAAAGATAGGTCAGCGATGGCAATTACAGCAGCTACCGACTGCGAAATGACCCGGAAAGTGACAACATCGAACAGTCTCCATGACAAAGTCTAATTCAGTTGAAAAGCCTTGCGTCAAAGCGTTTATATTTCTACTTCCGATACATCGTCGTGGGCAGAAGAAAATGCTGTATGTACATCATCTGTGATTAAAATCCATAAGGCTGTTTCCCACACATTCTTTTGAACGATTTTTCAGGATGTTTGGCTCCATCATCATCATACCCAGTTAATTCGCTGAAAAAGAAGTATTCATTTAATTGTCACGATTTCCGCTAAAGCGTGGTTATTATCCTATGTACCGAAATAAGATTATAAATTTGAGAAAAGCATTGCACAACTCTTTTTCACCTTTTCTGGCTATTCAGTATAATAACTGAGTCCAGGCCGGATAATCACTCCCGCACGTGGAGCACTTGTGACCCCTGGATAGAACACTATACAAGTCTGTCAACAACAGATTTTTGGTTAGACAAAAGATTATTCTTACGTCCAGAAGGTTATCATGAGCCTAGTATCGTCGATAATGCAATTCAACTTACATAATTTTTGAGAAGTTTTGATTTTATGATGTAAAGTTTATGAGCGATCGCAGCTCAAGCAACTTGTCAAATATTGTTGCATTACTAATAGAAGTCATTATGGAAGTCAACAGATCCATGATTTTTCCAAACTATTCAGTTCCAAGTCAAGAAACATCTGCCAGCGTGGCAATCAGCCACGTTGTTTCCGCAGGCGTCATCAGCACAATCACGATACTCCTTAATCTAGGAGTCCTGTTGATTTTTACTAAAGGAAAGGTCACTCCAGACACCGTTCAACGTGTACATCATTGCTCCGATGTGCTGCAACATCTTGTTTGTCGGATTAAGTAGGACCATGACAATTGTCACCGAAGCGTATGGTTACTGGTGGATAGGTGACAAAGCCTGCACTGTGGAGATTTACTGCGAGTATGTCATTGCGGCCATCACCGTCCACGTTCACTTGCTAATCAGCATCAACCGGGGTTGGGCGCTGTTTTCACCGGTGTCATATAAGAACCACCACACAACAAAGCTAGCTGTGGTACTATGTGTGACTATTGTTGTTTATATCCACGTTTTACTGTTGCCTGGAGTAATCAAAGATGCGCTGTATTTTCGGATACCCGTTTATAAAGGTTGTTGGCTGGATGGAAAGGCTCAGTTGATTTGGTCGATGTTTATAACAATCTGGGTGTATGATATCCCGAAATTATTCATCCCAGTATCGTACCCTTTTCTTTTGTGGAAACATTTACAAAAGCGGACGAAACGCCCTGGAAAAGTCGGTGTTATTTCCACCCAGTCGGCGAATACCGGGAGCACGGTACCACCTAGTCGCAGACAAGGGAAAAGTCAAGCGTTTATTCTGTTGACCTTGTTTACTATCGGTGCTGCTGTTTGTTGGATACCGACGATGGTGTACTACATCTTAACCGATTTCCTTCCGCAGGATCAACTGCAAACGCTTAATACAGCACAGACTTATCTGTATCCATTGCTGGCCCTAATGGATCCGCTGTTTTGTTGTTTGAGTATTGGTATGCTGCGAAACTATATCAGGAGTTTCTTTACAACCCAGCGAACTGGCCGCAATGTTTTGATTGTCTAGAAAAACGTTTTTTAATTGTTTTGCTGGAGTCGTTCTTTAAAAATTTGATCTTTGGTGGTAATAAGTACTTTGCTTCTGTACGGTAAGTCCTGCAGAATGCATTTTGCAGTTTGTTGTTAACTACTTTCAGCATATAGCAGTAACTGGCCAACTAAGTTTACAGTGTCACTTTGACCTTTAAAATATTTCATGAACAGCATTGGCGTACCAAAATGGTTTTACCGTACTTAGAAGTACTTGTTTATCTGAACATAAAGAACTAATTTGCGAACGCGTATGCTCGAAATACACTTGCAGATATGCTGATCGATATCTATATATCTGTATATGTGTGACTGTCCGGAAGCGTTTACATTGCGGAATCAACAAACAAGCCGCATAGAGCTAATAGGAAAATGTAACAGGCAATCGCTGAAAACAAAGATTATAATCTGTAGGTAGATGGAGCGACAAACAACTGGAGTGCTGGCTCGTTCAACTGACTAAAAAATCAGCTTTAAAAAATGCACAACTTTATACTAAATGGAACGCTCAAAATGGTCCAATTCAGTATATCATAAATCTCCCAAAGAATGCAACAACAAGAACAGCAACTTTGGCTTTCATATGATCAGCAGTTTTTCGGCATGACCACATTTTTTTGGTATATATTTCAAAGTAAGAATACCTAATAATACCTCTGCCAAAGAAAATCTAAGCTTCAGCGTTCTGGGCTTCAGCAGGTTGCTGTTCAGCTGGCTGCTGAATCGGCGCTCCCATTTCTGTCGTGGTCTCTGCCGATTGCTCAGTGGTCACTACCATTTCTGTGGTGGTCTCTGCCGGTTGCTCACTGGTCGGTACCATTTCCGTAGTCGTGGCTGCGTTCGAATCGCCATTTGCATCCTGGTCTTGAATCATTGCAGTGGTGGGCGCCATTGTAACGGGAACACGAGTAACGGGCTTGAGAATCTGGGGTTTCAGCAGCGGGCGGGTAGGTAATCCAACGGGTTTGATTGGCGGAATTGGCAACCCGGATTGGCTACTCTGAGGAGGAATGTAATCGGCAGGAGGTGTGTCGAATAACGCCTGTTGGCTGTATAACCGGGAGTTGGCAAAGGTTTCAAATTCTTGAGATCTGAAAAACCAGTAGAATCATACCAGTTAAATTCTGCTGTATAAATCCCAATAAAAATATGTTGCTGATTATTTTTTCCTGGTTGCATCCTTATTAGAGGTGTTACTGGTAATTTTCTCTGATGGAAAAAAATCTTTATTATGGCGCTAATGCAGCATTTTCTCACGTTAGTGACGTTAACAACGTAAAATAAATAGTAACAGAAAACATTACGGAAATTTAGAATACGAAACATTGTTTTAAAACGCATAATCAACATAAATAAAAATAAACAGCAAATTTAATATTCTGCCTTACCGTGCGCAGTCAACATTGTAGAAATAATCGCACACCAAGGTGATCTGATTGAACACAGTACTGTTAACGCACAAATAACTGGTGTGATTCCCGTTAATATCACAACGGTGGAACACCTGGCACTGCGTCTCCACATCGGCATAAAATCCCGGGTTGGGCTTCTTAGTGCAGTCAAAATTGGTCACCGGAACGGCATTATAATTAGGATAAAGGCTAGCGTAATCTTTGCTGGTCAAAATGGCCAGCACTTCGGCAGCACTCAATGTCGGCTTCAGCAAATCCCACACGTATTGTTGGGATGCGGAATAGCCAACAAGTGTCAAAAGAATGATAAGGAAAGCGTTCATGTTGGAAATATCTGTACAGTTAGTTTAGGACTGTATTGTACTGGATTAGCTTGATAAAACTTTTACCGTGATTGCTGTTTATATATGCTAATCCTTCTTTCCATGCATGCATCTTCGAAGTCCGCTGAATATTACGTGGCAGAACTAAAGCGAAGATTCCAACTGGCAGCACCAGAACTGTCATATTACTTAATGCGGCATAGAGGGTTTTGCATTGTAAATTGTATACTGACATTGGAATGCTTTAGGCGACAGATAGACAATGCGGATCAAATTGGTTAGGTAACTTAAAACTTGGACATTAGAAGTACTGCTAACGATGTATTCGCTCATTGGTAGCTCGTATTACCTGTACAGAGCTGTATAGCTCTGTACATAGTATAAGGTTTTTACTATGTATATTTTTTTAACGTTCATGTTTCCATTTTTCAGTGCACGTATTTAACTAAAGTCGCTTAATAGTGGTAAAGACACGATGAGAATCCTAGTCTACAGACGGCAGAAAACATAACTTTTGTTGATGTTTGTAACGAAAAGCGCGCTAAAGGTTTTCAAACGTGGTTTTTACAACTATCAAACGTATTTTTTTCGGAATTATATGTCTACATAAAATTGCATGAAATTATAGATCTACAGTAGCTACAGTACTTGTGTGTTTGACTTGTAACCAGCACCACCAATAGTGCTCGAAATTGTGTTTGTCCGAAACTGCAGTCTGCAATGTCGAGAACCGAACAGCGTTTGGTTACGATGACAGCAAACAACTACTGACCATCTGAGTGCAGTTTATTGAAACAGCGGTAACACAGCAGTCTTTGTCACCAACTGCAACCAGTAATGCACTATTTTGAAACAATAATTATGTTGTTGTTGCGAACTGACGGATGGTCATAACGTTAACATACTCAAGAACTGGAAGATAAAAACAGAATCAAGGGCAGAAAGTGATTGTAAACGACCCTCCAGTTGGGACCGTGTGCA
>JAQGAU010003550.1:0-13008 GCA_034698045.1 Paramacrobiotus richtersi
CCCTTTCAGCCGTCGCGCCACTTACTCCCACACACACCGTTCCGTCTTCGAGGTCTGCTTCGTTAAATCAAAATTAATCTGTCATAAACTACAGTAGACAATGCTTCTGCTCCACAATGGAATAAAGCTCCGTTTTCGGGTGCATATCGAACTCTTCAGGGCCACTTTGCATACCGAGCTTTTACGGCAATCTTTCAAAGATTGTTAGTCTGTTAGTGAGAACATCTGCACGTTGTGCACTGTGCAAGTGTATTATACTAGAAACCATTAAGAAGTGGTCAGTTCTGTCGATGTTTCGTTCTGCATTATGCCATAGCAAAAAAACTGCTGCTCAACCGGCTAGATTCTGGAGACCGCCACCGAGTTATTTTGGAATGCGAGGTTCGCATTTCGCAGCGGCTGTATGCTAACATGGGCCCTCATTGTCACCGCAACTTGCAAATACATATGTGCAGGAACTGCATTGCGAGTCTGCGACCCGAGCGTCAAACAACATGTTTTTGCATTTTTCGGCTATAATAACCGCCAAACAACACCACTGTAATGTACTGTGGTCTGCATCGCACCATTTAATTCAGCTGAACCCAAGTCACACTTTTAGCGAGGGCAGTAAACGGCCCTCTTGGCGCAACATGTCAAACACATACATCCTAATGGATAACATAGCAGCCTTGAAGGAATTCCAGTTCAACGTGGATATCCATCGGGATAGATAGTCCTTTTTTATGTTGTTCTTGCCGACTTTCCTAGCAATGCCGAATTGGAACTCCAGGGCTTCCCAAGCCACAAACAACAAGGTTTGCAATGGACTAGCTGCCAGGAAATTATCCACATATTCGAATAATTGGCTGGAAAGCGTGTTCGTGAATCAATGAATCATGAATGATAAGGTGGTAGTGTAACAAGTAGCTTATGACTTAAAGTGTACGCACATTTCGAGAGCTTCCAGAGTGCCGCCCCGATATTTCTTGACCTCAATGACCACAAGAGGAATCAGCTTTGGGCACAAGTCCGAAATATCCTCGATGCAATTCGGCAGGTTTTTCGCATCCTGCCAACTGTCGTGATAGATGGCGTGCACGATGAAGTCAGGCAACTGATCCCGTTGACCTTCTAGCTTTTCCCGTCTTGGCAGAGAATGTTGTGGGCTCGTGATAAAGCGTTCGTCCCTGGGGAATGTCATGCTGAAGGACTCCTGGACCAGCTTGTAAAAATCAGCCTCCGGTCGCTTTTTGTAGCCAACTGCCAAAAAGTTGACAAGAAGGCGTAGACTACCTTCCTCTTGGACGCCAGCACCACCTTAAAATATGAAAAACATCTAACCCAAGAAAAACAGCGAACGACGTACACCTTAAAACAGTGAAAACTCTTCGTGTGCCCAGTCGTAACCGGTGACAGGGAACGCAGTACTGCTTGTGGACAGCGGAATGTTACCATGACCGCATACATGACTGCGACAGCAGCTAGAACGCATCATCCGGCCGCTGCGCCATGATTTAAGAAAGTTTGAAACAAGTCCGTATACCAAATCCTAATTGTTAAACAACACCTTTGAGACTTGGAAGTAAGAGGACATTGCGCTTATGTTCCCCATTCTTTTGAGGCGGTGGTGCGATATCTCACTCAGTGCTAAGAATTACAACGCAGGCTGGTTGTGCAGCGCACTTAGTCCAGTGGGACAATGCACCGATCTCTCAAGAGAGCGGGACAAAGCGTTGTCCTCGTACACGAGAACTATTCTGAACCAAAACCAGGCTTCAGACATATTTCCTAACATCTCCAAGTCATTTTAACCATCTTCGAGTTTCGTACACGAATCTGAAAGAGTTATGCTGAACAGTTTGGTTGAAAACAGCCCTTGTGTAGATATACCATCAGTACCATATTCGTGCATAATTTCAGATTTTGCACGAACTTACAGTAAACTCGGCCAGTGTGCTGAGCGCATGCCCAATCAACGAATTTCGACAACCGTACTGACTTTTCTTTTCCTTTTTGGCTTATATTTTTCGTAACAATAGATGACCAACCTGGCCATCCGTCAGCGAGCGGAACCGTGCTCTTGTTGTGCTGGACGCTGATGGTATGCATACCCGCCTCCACCGGTACGAAGCGGACCTTATAGGAACATTCAGTCAGATCAATCAGCTCGACATGCTCTGTCTTGCCACTGGGGCTGGTCAGCTGGGCCTTCATGTCGAAGGCATGGTATCCTTCAAAGGTACGTGATATGACACACGTTGCCCGGAAAATTCAGGCATTTCAATCCGTTGTAAAAAATGTTAGCGAGATGCTCATACCGGGTAATTTCTGCTGCAGTTCGGATGTGCCACCGACGTGCTCCGCATGCGCGGTTTTCTCTATCTGAGTCAGCACTCCTCCGCCCGTCACGTTCACGTTGAATGGACTTCCTGTGGACCAAGAGCATAAATTGTCAAGCAATCGACAAGCCCAAAGAACGTCTCAACGCAATAACACTGCTTTTGGGCGACAGTTCACCTATTTACCTGTTTCTTCTGGGTTTATACGCAGTCCGCCAAACGCCGCTGCGAGCCGCTCTGCATGAACGCTTCCCGCAGCCGCATCATTGTCAAATTTTGCGCTGGTTGGCTTCTCTGACCCGGTGTTTCCGCTCTGTCTAGTTTCCGCGCTATTCGATGGTGGTTCTGCGGACTCGCTATCCGGAAACGCTGCAATATAGAAACGTGCATTCCTTACATGAGTAATTAGGGAACGAGATAATTATGGTCACGGTCTACGGATGTTTTCTGTTACTTGACACTGGCCAGATAACAAAAACTTGGTGACACAAGCGAGAGTACAAGGAGCGGAAAGAATGGTCGTCTGGACCCACGTTCTGACAGCCGATAGGGCCAAAATCGCTTTCCTAGCTATTTTTTTAACTATCTATATCATGTGATTGAAATCTGGGTCTTCATTCACAGCCACAGATAAACCAAGTTCATCTGAACCCCAGGGGGGTTCAGTAGGCTGGCTGATTTGGATGTTCGCTTCCTGGTGTTTTGGTTCGTGTAGTGGCCTTTGTCCAATAAAACAATTCATCCGATACTAGATATCACTAAATCTTCTTACTGGTAGTAGTATGAAGCATGGTTGATGGTTGATGGCCTTACAGTTTTGCCCTCACTTAGTAGTAGAAGACGTTGTATCGCCAAGCGGGCAGCAACTGAGCCGAAATTTGTGTTACAAAATAAGTCTCTACATCAAACTCCACAACATTCTCTGCTCAGCAAACACGATATCATTACTGGCGCGTGGACTACGTACAGAATCCACTTCGCATTTCAACTGTTGAGAGCGAAGAAAGCAACGCGCGTCGGCTTTACCACAGGGCTAGCTAGCAGTCTCTCGGCTACTTCGACCAATACAGTGCTTTCCCTGTTTGAAGCACAGACGGGTGTAACCTTCTCTTCTGTGTAACCCTCGTACTACAGAAAGGCCGTAGCAGTACCTCGTATCGTACTACAGAGAACAGGCCGTACGTATCCTACAAAGCTCACTGATTAGTACACCTGGTTTAGTATAATTAACGGATACTATTCAATGGCATTGGTTGCCGTTTTATATCATGCAGTATCGTATTTTACAACCAATCACATATTATTTAAAACCGCTCATATGTCTCGTAGATATCGTTTCGTGAGCACCACTGGTCAGTTGTGTTGGCGATTTCTGTAGTCATATTTGCGAGTGACCGGCACACTTGCGTTGGACGGGTTAAAAGCAATATGGCCGCCACGAGACCAGCGTCTACACCAGCAGAAGTTCAAAACCATGAAACAGTGTTGGCTACTGACCACTGGTGATGTGACCTTTAATAATGATTGTTAATGGCCTGCGTTGCTGACTGCTAGCCACCATTGCTGACTGATGAGGTACATATACAGCCGCACGAGCCCAATGTGCAATTGCCCAACCCACTGACAGCAGTGCCAACAACATCAACAGCCTATTTAGCACCGTGAAGTTACGTGGAAGAACCGATGCAGATCAGAAAAGTGGCATATAATAAAGATCACAGATTGACTGGTAGCACCCATAAGACATCTGTATTTTCTCCTGTTCTGCTCACGAAAGCTAATGTGCACGCATGGACGCTGTACGGTACGCAAACGGAGATTACCAGTCTTTTGCTTCCTCAGTCATAAAAAACCTTTCGCTGAAACCTTTTCGTTTCGGCATACGTCATATAGCGCTTACGAGACAGACCTGTAACCACCTGGTATCTCACGGAATGGCGGCAAACGGCCGGACCGTGCTATGCTAGCGCTTTGTGATAGCCAGGAAACGCTGACCTGGAAAGCACCGCGAAGGTGCACGTTGGCCCTTTCGCAAGTACCTTGCTGCAACATCCGAACAGGCGGAAGATACAAAGTGCCAGAATATTTTCGGAGATCTTTATACTCTGTTGCCCACTGGCGTTCGAAACACTGAGACCATGCGGCCAAGAAGCTCATTTGTGGCTGTCCACCTTGACGTGGAAAATCCGTCAGGAAACAGGCAAGTTAAGCACGAAGCAGCTCATCAGTCTGCGCATTAGCATCGAAATTCAACGGGCCAACGCGATAGCCGTCAGGGGCACAGCATTCTTCCACGAATTTAGATAAGATTTTCTGTGTCATTCGGCCGAGGCGTTGGGAATGTTTCGATGCTGAGCGAAATTTCTTAGTGTTTCTTGTCGAAGTGTTATCGCAGCTGTCTGCGTACACCCCGTTCAGGCCGATGTAGACCAACAACATTTGAGACGTGAAGCCAAGCCATAAGAGGTATTCTAGCGATTCTTTATCACTTCTAAGACAACTTTCTGTGCCGCATCCGATAAGCAGCTCGGTGGTCAGGCCTTTCCAATCTGCTCCGGTAGATCCTGTTAGGAACAGAAACGGGTGGGCGTAGTTTTCATGGTCCTATGAATGACATCGTGCAAGCCTTTATAGTGAGCGTATAGAAGTAGTACAAGTACAGAAGCGCTCAAGTCCCAGCAGTCTTTCGGACTGCAATCAATCGCTGAAGAACCGAGGAACACTGATACCGAAGTTTGCTTCTCGTAGGCTCCTGTGGTAAATGCTGGGAAAGTGTATATGGCAGGTGTATCCAGGCATTACTGTTCAACAATTCCGTTGCGGCCACATAAATAAAGTACACGTCTAGTAAGGTTCAATGTAGTGTCTGCAGACTTGAAATTTACTGCGCAAACACCACAGGAAACCCATATCGATTTAACAACCGAAACGACAGCAAGCAGTACAACTTAGCTTCTTCTTGGCATGATTTAGGCCTTTCTTAGTAATTTGTTAGTTACCACTCATTCATTTTTGAAGGTGCTAGCGTTCACACTGAACACTTCCACATTGTACTACCCTATCCTTCGGGAAGCAAGTTAGGCTGGACCAGCTAGCCCTTCAGCTGCAAGTGGAGAACTTGCAAATGCAGTCACTTCTGCTGCAAAAGCTGCGTCCGTCAAACAGTGTCAGACTATCAAAGTGCTGGACATGTAAAAATACCGTAGGGCATACAGCGTCGACAAAACCCGCTTGAAAATGCTCTACTGAGGAATATCTCGGATTCTTTTGCGTGCGGTCAGAAATCTTGGTTGTACAGAACTTGCCAAGGTCATAGTAATTACGTACATACGCATTACCAAAAGCTCAAGACACACGATGTTACTCGAGTTCATTTCAATTTTGAACGTTTTCTCTATGTTGACAATGTACTGTACGAGGACAAAATTGTGCGGTGCCCCGCCTGAGTCACCACATGGTGCGATGCTCCACTCAGCCATATAGCTCACAGTCTATGCTGTCTGTACCTGTGTATGCAGCGCAGCCGAGTGGAGCAGCGCACCATGCGGTGACTCATGTGGGGCACCGCACAATTTTGTCCTCGTATGCCATAAAAAATGTATACATCTAGTTTGCAGAAAGCATAACGAAATGCTCCAAAGTGAGCTAGACTGTATAATCGCTTCAGTGGACTGATACCAGCGGCAAGCCGCAAACTATTTCGCATCTTCGCTCCCCATCCAGTATATTCATCGTATCCAAAAACTTGCTGCAAGTAACTGCTACGTAAAACGAAAGGTCAGGGCTGGTTAGGTCTGATTCTGCAGCAACACAGAAGCCACGCCCATACAACTATACCAACAACTGGAAAACGTCCTGCCCGTATTGTTCGAGATAGAAATGAATAATCTATCGCACGAGTGGCGTTCTTAAGAAATTTGTTCAGTTTCAGATTTTTTAAGAATTTCGGAACAGATAACACCTGACGAGTGATGCAAGCCTCTGATAGTTTTTCAAACCTATAGGTATTTAGATTGGATTCTGCATTATTTTGAAAAGGAGTATAAGAACTGACGTTTACACTCGTACGGTGCGAAAAGGACTGGGCAATCGTGTTATATAACGGCAACACCGAGACAGCTTTAAAAGCGTCTGTTCTTTAGCCACAATTAATATGCTTTCACATAGCCTAAGAACATATGCCTAAGAACAATAACCATAGTATCGGGTTTTACTATCGAGACTGTGGTTCAGGCAAGAGCAACATGGATTTCGACCTTTACCAATTAACTCTTTAAACTAAAGTCTGTAGTCCCGGAAACAACACTGGTCAAAGTCGCGCTGAAGTCACCAACCTGAACCAACCGAAAGTGTGGACTTGGGAGCAGTACCACTAGAGCGCAGGTAATTGCTCGACAAGTTGCGAAATCAGCGGAGAATAAGCAACGCTTAACCGTTCAAGGATCTGCATCAACTGCTAATTAATTTCGGAGAAGATTTCAAAAATTAGCTCTGTTGATATGCAGCTTCTGTTGATTTTTTTAGCCAGGAAATGTTAACCCGGTCACATTAATGCTCAAAAGCTGCACGCCTACTTTACCTGATAAGCTGTTTTGCCGCAAAACTTGTACAGTCGGAAAACAAAATTACAATTTGCTTATTTTGCCAGTTTACTAGCATTGTACGCAAGATTTATCGCTCGGCAGCTAAATTACAGAATTACTGTAATTATCAGATGTCGAAATTAAAAACCGGTGAACGATATCCGAATACGATACGACATCCGAATAGTAAAAACATTCAATATATTCATGAAAGACCCTACGCTTCGCACCGTTCCATTCAAAACCAGTTGTACAACTGCAACTGTGTCCGCTAGGCTACACTCGCTGTGCTGCAATGAGCGCTGGTAAGGATCAAACTCATCAAAGCCTCGCCTTCGCCACAGTGCCCTTACTGTACACATGGTGCCACTGAAGGACCGTGCGTGACTGTGTCTGTAATGCTGATAGTTGCTGTCTCATGGCCTGAGCAGCGAGAAAATTTTTTAATTATGTGGTTACCTGCTACATTCAATGGCTGGGTCGCATCCCTGTTGGCCCGCATCCTCGACGCATTGCGGGAGCCCCTTACACACTCAGGCCTCAGTTTCGACTCTTGAGACATCTGGAAGTAGATACTGACTCTTACGCGTTGGTAAGAACTGAGCGAGCTCTCAAGGTGTGCTGTGGAAAACAGTTAGCAGTGTCAGTGATCCTTCTGACAAGTGCTGTCAGTACTCAGTAATCGCATGAATGGTGCGCGATGTCGTAGACGCTCGGTACTGGCGATATACCTTCGTTTTGGTGAAGAATTCTTCTTTCTGTTCTTTGTTGGGAACAGTTTTATTCAGGAGACAGACAGACTGATCAAACAAAGTGCAATGGAATCAGGAACACTAACAGGTTGAGTACGACATCCCAATCAAACAGCAGCATTACGGAACTGCACGTAATGAATGCCACACTACCGCGTAAGGGCGGCAGCAAGATATCACTTCGGATAGACCTGCTGAACTTATCTCTCGTCTATTTCGTACCTTTTTCCAAGCTGAATCGTTCATCCCAAGCTGACTAAAATTTTAGGTAAAGACTACACGCACGCCTTTCACTCCGGTTATCTATACACACGCCCTTTTGCCCTTGGAGCATCTGGGCGTTCTCCTGATAGGGCGCTGCTTGAGCTCCATTTTCTTCAATGGAGCTCGCGATGGATGCGCGCATCGTTTCTTTGTTCTAACGAATTCTAGCAAGAACTTTCTTGTGGCTGAAGGCGACTTCCCTGTGGATTGTGAAAAGGTCGAAAGGTCGAGTGTGTAGCCAAAGGGGGCGAGGCGAAATGGAGTCTGTGTACTAGTGTGTAGTCAAAAGGGGTGAAAGGGCGTGTGTATAGCCAATGGGAGCGAATGGGGGTGTGTGTAGCCTTTACCACTTTTATTTGTAAATACAGTAACAATTTTTGGAGTCCACACCAAGAAGCGATTACTGTAACGAAATGGACTGTCACAGCTGCATTCACACAGTCGTACCCGGAAACCACCAGCCAGTCGCAGTATGTTTTTCAAATTGCAGAAACTGGGCACTTTTCGCTCTTTATATCTTTCAGCATTTACTGGCTTGCTCAGTTGAAGAACAGTCGCCATTTGAACGTCATCCCATTTCAAAAAAAGCATTATTCTCCCTAATAAAAGCATACTCAGCCCTTCATTATTTCCTGCGGCACATTTGACACTGACAGCCGTTCATTTCCGACTGATTAGCTAGCATCAAGAGTCGCTGGGTTGTAAACAACAGTCGACACATAAACGGTATAAGTACAAAAAAAGTGACACAAATCATTCAAGCGGAAAACAGTGCCTCACTACCACGGAACAATTCACAAGGATTCGGCACGCTTGGCCATCTGTCGGAGATGGTGTCGAGACTGGTGACTGCAGGCAGTTGTGTGCCACTTGGTCACCACCGTCACGTCGAAAGCCTTCTCACTCAACTCCTTGTCGCTCGCGTGGCGCTCCTCAACCACACCAAACGGCATCCCGCTCCAGCCGCCCTGGTCCCCAGCTCCGTCGCTTCTTTGTTTCGGGGGACCAACAACTCCGCCGATCCATCCCGCACCGGCTGCGTAGATCCAACAGACCTACGATGCACAAGCACAACCTCAAGTCCCGCTACTACGCGCCCAGAACACAGACTGACACACCGGTATGCTAATCGGGACACAGAGTAACTGGGGCGCCGGTAACCGATAAGCGAACACCGTTTCGATGTAGGCTTTGACCTGGGCTTCGTCGATGGTGTGGCGCCCGAAGGTAGGCAGAGGTCCGTCTGGCCCGCGACTAATACAGAGGAGGACCGTGTCCAGCGAAGTCTTGGTCTCGTCTTCGCTGTCGACGTTGGCCCGGATAACCCTGAGGAGGGGCGGATCCTTGGCACTCCACACGTTGACTGCTTCCGGCTGCACCATGTAGCCCTTCTTCCCCGGGAAGACGTGTGACAGCAGTTCGATCCACGGTCCGTTCCACAGGGTGCGCGTCGCCGGCGTCGAGTAACGGTAATCATTGTAGGCCAAATGGTCCATCAGTACGGCTATCGGATGGGGCGCTGAGTCAAGTCTACAAAACGTAAATTACTCGCATTGTCTGAACAGCATGTAACCTCACTTACCTGTCGTTTTCTTCATCCGCACACCGAGGAAATTCTTGATCGATTTCCGACGCCAGATGCTGCAAACGATGGAAAGAGGCGCCATCGTCGATGTCGATCCACGTCCGGGGCTCGGATAGCACCTCCATCTCCTGTCCTTTCCTCTGGACCCCAAACGTCCACCAGTAACCGAAGAATCCCAGCCACAGAATCTGCGCTTGTTGGGTCCGTTCCACGATGCGTTGGCCCAGCACTGAGCAGCCACCTTTGACGATTGCGCTGAAACCGGGGAAGCCTGCTCGGCTGGCTGGTTCGTTGCGGCCGAAGACGACCAGCACGCTGCGCAGCTTGACGGGACGTTGCGAGACCATCCGGCGCACCTCCACGTACGGGTGCGGAACTCCCTCGTCGCAGAAGCGTTCAGATTTCGGGATGACGACGTAGCCGCGGGACAAGGGGAGCGCGTGGCGGATGACGTTGAGGTAGGGTCCGAACCACTCGATCAGTGTGGTTCGCGGATGGAAGGACAAATCCGCTAGGACAAGGCAAGCGCCCGCAGCAATGCTCCTGCCCATGGGAAGCATCTCCCGCGTGCTGCAACGACAAAATCGGCTGAATAATTGTCAATTCTTCTACAGGTGCAGTCAGCGTGATCGGTGATCCTCTTGTTTGACCCGTCACAGAGTCCAGACGATCAAAATCCGTCACAACAACAAAGCGGTTTCGGCCCAAAACTAGTGACATTAATACTTCTAAAAATGCTAAAGGTTAGGTCTGTAAAAGCTGCGACGATGTCCGGACCGACGTACCTCTCTGTAATTAGGTCAGCGCCAGTGAACTGTCCTTGTTCCTCTTGGCCACTTTTCCCCGCAGAACTTGCTGCATCCTGCAGCACAATCCACATTTTGTCATTTTCTCGTCAACTATACCAATATCAAATTATCGATCGATATCGGTCGATAATTAGTCAAATTAACAATAAGTAAATCAAAAAATAATAATTCAAAAATATCAAAATAAAATTAATTCACACAATCTAAATAAAAATAAGACTAAACAAATTAGCAATAAGTAAATAAAAAAATGGAAAATTTTATTTCAAAATAATTAACAATATCTAAATAAAATAAGACTAAAAAACTTACCAATAAGTAAATAAAAGAAGAAACAAAGAAAATTTATTAACAATGTCTAAATAAAATAAGACCAAAAAAAATTAACAAGAAGTAAATAAAAACATAATAATAAAAAAAATTGATTATTAACAATATCTCAATTATTAACAATACAAAAGTTATCAATAATATATTTAAAAATAATAATTATATTTCTAACAAAAAATAAATTAGGTTAAAAAAGCTATAAGTAAATAAAAAGATTATAAAAAACGTAAAATTAATTAACAAATTTCTAAATAAAAATAAAACAAGAAGAAAAAAATTAAATGATTAAATTAACAACGAGTATCACGCAAAGTTGAAAAGGCAGAATGTTTTTAATTGCGAACAACTACAGAACGATTGCAAATTCATAGACAGATTTGATGTAATCGTACAATGATTTAAAATGTTGAATTAAGCGAAAGAAAATTGAAAAAAAGGGAATAATGATGGAAATTAATTTGTTGGCATTAGTTAATCGACTAGAAGGGCAACATACGTGTGAAAGAGTCAGACTGCTCATCGTCGCATTGGGCCCGTTGTCTGGCGTTCCAGTCTGCACCTCCGCGTCCGCACTGGCAATGTCCGCGCCCCACACGTCCAAATGACTCAGCCATCCAGATTCCCTCACAGCACTTTCTTCAGCCTACGATAACAGCCAGAAACCAATGCATTTTGCCGTTTTGACACAAATGATGCCCAAACAGATCCATTACCAGTAGATTAATTAACAGATCATTCAACTAATCAATAATCAACAGTAACACGATCAACGCAAGCACAACAAGATTTGGACCAACTTGTTGACAAAAATATTTTTGTCACAATTTAACCATTCAAGGCAATGGCAGCAATTTGGACTGAACATTCTCCAAACTGGAGACTAACTCCGACAAATCAGAGCCTATTTTTTTCTCAGCTGTGCAACAATTCCATATTTTCACTATTTACAAAATCTGATAGTGAAACCAAAATTTCTTGGAATTTACAATCACCGAATGGCGAATGACAACAAACGTCAGAGAGAAGTTTGAGAGAACTGAAGAAAAGAAAAGAATCAAATTTCATTCATTCCTGCTCATACTTTTTCGAGTTTTGACAAGTGAAGGAAACGGCAACATGTAACCAGAAAGACATCTGCAGCTCTTCGCTTTTCTTCGATAATAATTTCTTGGCGTTCATTGATCAGTTTGATCGCACTCACTTGTGAAAGAGTTGAAGTGCTGCTGGTCTCACTGCCCGCTTCGCTCGGCGCGCCCGCCTGCTCCTCGGGGGTGACACGTCCGGAACCCACGCCCGAATCCGAGTCCGAAGTGCGCCGGGGCGCCTGGCGCTCGTCAGGAGGCGCGACGGCCAGCGACAGCGACCCATCCAAGCAGCTAGCAACATTCTCACTCGCTTCTTCCATGCTCACTTCAGCTTCCCGCAGTGTCCCAAGACATATCGTACAATTCAAACCTCAACAGTCAACACTTCCCTAAACCAAACAATCAACCAGATCGAATCGAAAAATGCAGTCAAGTACCCAAACTTCGCCAGAAATGGCAATCATGTAAATGAGTTAATTTCGAAAGAATGTGCTGTCAAGAACTCGATCAACGGCTCAAACAAGAATGTGACAGGTAACGGCCACCTGTAGAGGGGTTCGATGTTGTCTGTCAGTCAGCCACCATCGGTCGTAGGTTGCTTCATAGCATGGCTGAACAGAGCAGACAGGCCTGAATGCTGATTGGTTGCCTAATTCGAGAAAATTTGCGCGCGGAAATCTTTGTTTCTCTTTTTATTGACTTGATCTGGTTCCCCAGTTGTTGATCAATCTTGCCGCGAAGCGTGACGAAGACTCTAATTCGCACTCATAAACTGACTCATCGTAATGATAATAATATTATGGAATAATATATAGGTTTTGAATAATCGTATTGCATATACTATACTGCGTACGTCGCCGTACAATTTGGAATACTGTACGAGTGATTCACTCTTCCAAAATCCAAAGTTCCAAACTAACACAGCTTGGGATGCCGACAGCTCGTATTTCATTTTATGTACAACTGCTCCAAATTGCAATTACAATGAACTTGGAATACCACAATATATATTCCGAATGAACGTTCCCAATATCTATTTTACAAATTAATAAATAAAATGGATGGAATAAATAAGAAATGGCAGTTGAATATGAGAGCTAACGGCAAAAGTGGTCTTCCGCATGTTAAAACAGTCCTGTTAATTACGAATATTTTAACTGAACTATTTAATGAGATGCGGCTTCGTTTAGCGCTTATTTATGATCCAAAAAAAATAATAATTCGTAATTAAAATATTAAAAAAATAATAACATGATAATAAATATGGAACAATAAAAAT
>JAQGAU010003551.1:0-13007 GCA_034698045.1 Paramacrobiotus richtersi
TGTGCGACATTTTCTTTTCCCGCCTCTTCTCTCTTACTGTCCCACTGCAACAACGATTCAGCTGAATCCGGAACAGGCACACGGGATGTTGATGGACTGTTGGGCGATGACGGGATGTGACGGCTGGCGTAGCATCCACAACTGGTGCACTGGACAATGAAGCGATTGGCTGGATTCGTCGGAGGAATCCATTTCTTGCACCTTTTGCATCCAGTGCATTTCGCAACGAACGATGCCAGATAAGGATCGGGGCTGCTGGGTTGTTTCCACTGCCAAGGCATGGTTGAGTTTTTAATTTCAACAGAAAAAAAGATACCTTGTGGAAGTACAGAAAGTAAAGAAAACTAAACAAATTCCACCGGCCGTTCTCGCTGCTACTTAGAATGTTTCCTTAGCGATCCGCACAGTGAGTTAACTAGGCTTCTGGTCAACGGACAGTATCGCCCAACGGACAATCTGATTCGGTGAACTAGGCGGAGCCGCGCCACGAAATCCTGTTGCGTAGTATAGCCAAACGTCAACAAACGAATTCGCAAACTTTTACTTGTCACAGCGCCCGCTATACGGCTTACGAACGTCACATTCCGTGGAATTTTGATTCAAAAAGGTTTTCCCCAGATCGAATGAAACCGGATTATTCAAATAAACCTCGATCCGAAAATGACTACTGAACATTAGACAATAAATATCAAGTCAACGGTCAGAACAAGCGAAAGCATACTACCAAAAAAGAACGAAAAAATCCGACAAACACCACAAAATCTACTTCCTGATCCCATCAGTAGCTAACGCCAACACTTCATCCTTCAAAAACGGTATCTCCACCCCCGCTCCAGCCGGAGGTGGCGGCAGCCCACTCTGGAAAATCAAAACAGCCGCCGGCACCAAATCCAACCCCATCAATCGCCCCTCCTTATCCAGCTTATTCCCCACGGCGGTCGTCAGGACAAACGGCAACTCGGGATTAACCAGACACTCCTTGACCCATTCCTCCACCGCACCCACCTTCTCATACGCCCCAAACGTCCCCTGCAGAATAAACCCTCCAATCCGGATGCGCAGCACGGTAAAACGATATTTTCGCGCGGGTTTCTGTTGTTGCTCTCGGTCGCGCATAGCCTTGGTGCGGAGGGTGAGACTCTTGTCCAGGTCCTCCATACGTCGCTTGTACTCCTCCTGAACTTCCTGGGCGGAGCGGTCAAAGAAGTCGTCGGGGAGGTTGAACTGGGCGACTGCGCCGGTGGGACGGAACACGCGGAGTCCGCGGTCCAGTTCGGCCACGATGGGTTCGGCTTCCATCAGGTAGTCGCGCATGACGGATAACTTTTCCGTGTCGACGTCATCGGGAAAGAGAATGTAAAAGTCTTCTTCTTTGTCTTCGATTGACATGGGAATCTGTGGAAAAAACTAAGCGGTGATATTCAGTTCTTGCAATATAGGAATGATAATATTCACTGTTCATCACGCTTAGCTTTAATTCTTTAACTCATGCAGGACCATAAAAATTTAAAGCTGCGGAAGATATAAGTGTTAATTTCCTTTAATTTGAAGTGTTGTCTCTTACACTTTTGCGCTAATACTTCTATGCATCAGAAGTCAACCGCAGACCAATGTAATTAATTAATTTATGCCGGAAACTTATGCCGTGAACTGTGTTATGCGCCACTTACTGAATAGGTATTTTGAAGCATTCGATTTCTCTGCAGTACATAACCAAAAATATCACTGTATCATGTATGTCATATCACTGTTCGGATACAAATTCATACAATAAATTCCAATAAGCGTTAACTCGTTCAAAACGACAATCAAGCAATCACGAAAATCTGACGTTCGACAGCGACAAACTTGCTAAATTATAAATGTCAATATATACGCCTCGAAAATATCTGACGGAGTAAGGCAAAAGAGGGGGCAAATTACTGGGGAGCAAATCTCAAAAACTAAAGCTACCTAAGCGTTATGAAAATCGCATCAGTTTGCAAATGCTTGAAGACTTATAATCGTACTACGAAGCCACCACACTACGGTTACGATCAAATACAAATCATGAGCCGTGAATCCATATATATACGAACAAGTAAAGCTAAATCTATTTACTACTAAACAACAACATAAACCATAAAATTATCTTAACTGAAAAAAATTCGATTCACTAACCTTCTGAAATCCAACAGCCTCCAGAAAACGATCCGCACAATTCAGACTCATAACCTTCTCCTGAAAGACCTTATTCCCGATGCGAATCTTTCGAAACTTCTCCTCAGCCGGATCCTTGAGAATATTCTCCAAATACCGATTCAACACCTCCTTCCCCGCCTGCAACTTCTCCACATCCTTATTAAACGTCGCCAGCATCACCGCGCTCGCAATAGTCGGATCGGCCTTCTCCTGCTCTTTCAGAAACTCTTGAATCTTCTTCTCCATCTCGTCCCGAGGCAGGACAAACGGCCCAACCACCGGACACCGATAAAACACCCCCTCCACCGCCAGCCGCGGCAACCCGACCGTCTCGTCCTCCTTGACCACCGCGGTCGACGGCCCGGCTCCGGATTCCACTTCCACCTTACTGTAGCCCATTTCCGTAAAGACCTCCTTGAGGAGATTGGTGTTTTTGCCCATGCCACCCATTCGTTGTTCTAATCGAGCCAAGGCAGCTTGTGCGGCTTTTTGGTTGCCACCGGAGGCGGACTGGGGTTTCCGGGGTCCGGCGAGGGCTTGCTGGGACTCGGTGGGGTTGACCTGGACTGACGGGCGGTCGGAGGTGGACTGGAGGCTGTGACCGGGTCCGGCGTCGCGGAAGTTTTTGTCCTTTTTCATCTTGTTGAATAAATTCTTCAGGGCGGACATTTTCGATGTTGGAGTTTAAGCGAGAAGGGAATATTCTTCTGGAAGGTTCAGCTGGTCTTTGTACCGGTCTTCCACTAATTGTACCGCTTCTGAAAAAAAAGAAACGGTACGGAAATGGGGTCAGAAAGAGTATTTCTGCACTGCTGCAGTCACTATCGATACTGCGATAGAAAAGTTCAGATGTTGTCATTACAGTATTATATTCATGGTTTGCAAATTTGCGCTTGCGAATTACCCTTTCACTTAACTTTATTTCGACCTATTCCCGAGGTAATCTACACTCTACTATATGAAATACCATTTAAGAAAAAAAATTTGTGAAACAATTTGTTATTGCTACGTTTAAATTCCAACCGGATAGCCATTCGATCAAGATACAGGTACAAATATCCCAATTTTATTCACTAGCCATTACACTACGCTTGACCATATAATATTATGATACCCAGTAACCACTTGGAAGAAAATTCGGAATATCCGAATATGCCCACATTACTGCTAATCACATACGAAGAGAAAATAACAGAAGAAATTAGATGATTAATAATTTTAGATCACGATAACAATGACATAACTCCTGCTTATAAAAATTTTCAAAACTTATGGCTATAATTTTACTCGTACAGTCGTACGGTATGAGTTTATTGACATGCTCGCCGAGTTTTTAACTGAAATTTGGTTTACCGTTTTTTTTTAGATTTCCGTGGAGACTGTTTCGGTATGACTGCAAACCGAAACAATTTCCGAAGAAAAATCGCGAAAATGAAATCCAAATTTTCAAAAAAACTCCGGTAAACATGTTATAAACTTATACACAACATTTCTGGCTTGCCAATACCTGGGCCTTGCTGCAGAAAGACATCAACAACAATTCGACTAGATTTCTTCCACTCGCGTCGCAGCAAAATCAACGCCACCGCCAGCCACAATAACAGCGCCGAGAAGATGTAGGCTTGGAATGGATCGGGAAAGAGATCACGCAGTAAGAACACGATCAGCGCCTCTTCCTCCCTCTCCGCAACACTGTTTCCTGCTTCTTTCTGATGAGAGGTCTCTGAGACGACAGGTTTCTCGTTGGAGGCAGTAACAGGAGCCTGTGTGGTACTGCTTGGTTCTGCGGGCTTTGTGGTGGTTTCTGGGACACTCTGGCCGCTCTTTTGCGCGACAAACTCAAAGAAATCAAGATCGTCGTGAACGGGATTGGGATCGTGGACCAGGTGGGGATTGTCGAAGGGAAAACAGATGTCGACTTCTGGAATGGGTTTGGAAGCGAGGAATGGAGGAGCTTCGCGTTGAGAACGGTTTGGTTTGAACGGGTTAATTAAGTTTGAGTTAGAAATCACAAATATGATGGTGAAAATGATCTGACTCGAGAAATTCATGAGAATTCTCCGTTCTAGCGACGTACATGACCAGGTTGTCAAAATTTTGAAAAATACAGCTGTGGCAGTCAGGTTACAGGTTGTGCGAAATTACTCGACAGATTCTGAAGGCAACGATGGGCGGCGGGTTGGAGGAGAAAAATATCTTGCATGATATCTCAGAACTGAGCGTGTCGAAACGCTTCGAAATTAAGCGGAAAAACCCAAGCGAACAATGGTTGCAATGCAGGTAAAATAAATAAGATGTCAAGTTTTTGGACAAAGGAAAGGGAACGTAGTTTATTGCCAGTGCATCGACTTCCCGTGCGAAGTATCAAACGGTAATAATCCATCACTGTCGTAACATGGTATGACAGAACGTGTTTCTTTTGCTCATTATTATTTTTACGTGTCTTTATTAATTTTTGCTATCAGGTAACAGGTAACTGGTTTAATTACTAGTTTCGTGTATCAGGGATTTAAATCAAATCAGTTGATATAGCAATTAACTAACGTTTGGATGTGAACAGCTGTTTTTGCTTCTGTATCCAAATGTGACTGTTATGATGGCGGAAGATCAATCTGCAGATAATCGTCTGCGAGAAATCCAGCATCAGATCCGCCAGAACGCGTTCGACACCAGCAGTTACCTGTCGGAACTGCAGCAATGGGAAAACGACATTCGCCAGAAAGATGCCGAGCTGTTGCTGGCGAATTCTTCGGGACTATCGCCTGCTGCATCCTCCCATCCAATTAGGAAAACCTCCAATGGAATCTCTTTTGGCAGCAAAAAGGCAGACACAAAGAAAGTGGCCGAGAAAAAAGCATCGGAGAACGCAACGCAACCATCAACAAACCCGAATCGTATTAAGTCGTCGGATTATGCTGCATGGGATAAGTTCGATGTTGTGAGTGAGGAAACAAAACACATCTAAAAGAATAGTTTTCTATATTACGTTGGATCGAATTTTCGGGAAATGCTGGTAGATTTTGTTTTGTTTTTTTTGTTTTAATTCTAAATTATTTTTTTGTATCGATTTTTTTTGACTAGTTCAAACCCACGAAGAATGCGAACAATAAAAATTCAACCGAGCTCGGAAAACAAACACTGAAAAAAACGGGTTATTTCTTATTTTACTATAATGAATAATCCACTGGACATACATACCTCGATTTGGTATGAATTAAAAATCAAAATTACGAAAAAGTTGAGATATATTTGTGATAATCTGTCCTCAATTTTGGGTGGAATAAAAATAATTGTCTGACCATTTTATTAATTTCGCTAGTTTTTTTAGTGGTTAGTTACAGTGTTACAACACAAACGAAATTCCGGAATTTTTAGCGCGAAGCATTTTTGAAAACACCTTTCTGGATGTGTATATTTTTTTCTTTCAGGATAAAGCCTGTGATGATGTGGATTACCGCACCGCGTCAGACGAAGAAAAAACGATCTCCACTCCCAAGGAGATGAAAATTACTCGCAAAGAAAACGGTGCAAAAAAAGACACTGTTCATGATGTGAAGCGAGCCGAGTTCGAAAAATCTTTGGTAATTTTTTGTTTGCTTTTTTTTATATTTTCGAAACTGTATCAATTTGTTGTGAAAATTTCAGGGAAATGAATTGTTTGAAAAAGGACAATTTTCCGAGGCTGTCGCGCATTATACGCGAGCCATGGAGTTGGATGAGAAAAATCCGATTTATCCCGCCAATCGGGCAATGGCCAATCTCAAGTTGAAAAAGTAAAATTAATGTTGTTGAAAATTTTTCTTCTTGACTGGTCACTCACTCTATATCGCACTTGGCCGTGTGGACGTTTTGTCAGGAAGCTTATACTAATTTGAACTTATTGTGGAAAAGAAGGTTTGCAGTTGAAATTGGAATTTTTTAAATTTTTTGTAGTAAAATTTTTGCTCTGTAATTGGATAGTTTGTAGTTCGTCAACGCTGCTGCTTTGCAGTTAACGCTTTTCATCGCGGTATGACGTCAGCATGTTTCGTAGTGCAGAGGCACAAATGTATTCCTACTCTTCGCTTTGTCATTCTTAAGTATAAGTTTCAGTAAAATAAATTTACGAGACCGTAAATGATTTTTTTTTGTAAAAGGGAGCACAGTTATTTATTTTTTTAGTTGATAAAAAGTATTGGCGGACTCTCGGGGTTTAACTGTCTTATTTTGCCGCGACCATACACGGACCTGAGTTCATTTGTTTTATTAGCGTGCATCACACAGTGAGCTTTGTAATACAGTTATGCTTTTTGTTTATTTTGACTTTTCTTTACGCTGCAGGTCTGCATTACAGAACGGGCGTTTCAGGTCGATCTAGGGATTTTCTGGTTTTTCTAGGCACGTCTTTTACGGACATTAAATGTGTCATGTTAGCGTGTTTGGTAGTGCAATGGCTCACAGAACCTCGTCGTTTTGTTAGTTGTACGGGACACCAGAAAGAATAAACTTTCAATAAAAGAAGTTTTTCTAGACTGGAAATGTTTTTTGTCGCATTAGAAGCACAGCTGCTTAATTTTTTGGTTTGATACAAATATTCTAAGTTTATTCGTTGTATAGCTTGCATCATGTACTGAGTTTTATGCTTTTCTTTATGCTGACATTCTGCATTATCAAACGGACGTTTCGGGGCGTTTCAAGAATTTGTTCGTTTTTCCAGACACATCTTTTACTGACCGTAAATGTGTAATTTTCAGTTATTCCGCCGCCGAATCGGATTGCTCGGCCGCCTTATCCCTTGATTCGAGCTACGTTAAAGCCTACCACCGTCGCGCCACCGCTCGCCTGTTACTGAAGAATTTTCAGAATGCGAAGGAGGATTTTAATCGCGTTATCGCACTGGATCCTAGCAATAAAGATGCCAGGGAGAAACTGAAAATTATTACGGAGGTTGGTAAGATTTGTATACATTCTAACTTTAATTGTTTCCAAGCAGTCCACTTATTTCTCGATAACAGACTTGTTAAAAACATATCGTTTCGTTCTCATTTACCACAGAATATATTGATTTAATCTGACGCGGTTTTATACCAGCTGTTATGAACAGCGAATTACCAGTTTAATTTTATACAATACACAATCAATTTTTTACCGATGAAAAATGTCACGTTCCTGAATTGCTGACATATTTCTTAACATCTGAGCTGTGTTTTAAAACCCAGTATGTTTTTAGTAACTGGAGTTCTGTTTTGTTTTTTTTCCGTTTCTTTGTGAATTATTTTTATGGATTGTTTTGAATACGGTTTGCATGATCTTTGATGTTACGAATTTACGAAATCATCCTTTTTAATGTTTTTTTCTTCTTTTAGTGGGAAGCTAAACATGTGAAACCATCGCTGACGAAAGCGCAACCAGCATCAGTGCCGCTGTTATCAAACGCAAAATTGAGTGACTGGGAAATGCGGCCTGTTAGCCAAACAAAACTACCGGAAAAGCCGGCAAGAACTGATGGGAAAGTTCGTATCTATCCCGTGGAAAAATCTTCCTTGGAAATATCAAAAGTAAGTCTATTAGCAGTTCGAAATTAATGGGGAATTTGAGCTTAATCTGCACATCTTTGTACAGTGATGGATCATTGTAATTAATGTATAAATCTTTAAAAACCTCGGTTTTTAATTGTAAATAATTATAAATAATTGTAAATAAGGTTAATTATAAATTAAAATAAATAATAAATGTTACTAATATAAATAATAATAATAATCTGCTAATTATAAATAATTAATAAGATCATAAACCTCCATGTTAAATTTAGAGTGAATTGTCAATATATAATCCTCAATTTAAATAATCATAAAAAAACATGTATTGCTTAATCCATGTGAAATTTATAGAAACCGTTACGAAAAGTGCCTATTCTTGATGCGGACGCAGTGATCGAACCGGTCCAGAGTGCATCGTCTGCAGTTGCTCCAAAGGAAAGTGATGTGAAACTGCCGCCAGTACAACTCTCACCAGGGGCACCGGTATGTGATCAATCGAAAAAGGCGCCGATTTCCAGTCGGGAATTCATCCAGTCTTGTACATTATTGAGCAGGAATGCTTCAGCCGCTGCTGATTATATTCAGGTAATAAAATATTCCATATTTGCGAACCTCCTCCACTTTCTAAAGGACATTTTCTAAATGGTGTATATTTCACACTTGTTCCGTTTTTCAGATAAACGTTCTGCTGAAGCATAATTTAAAGGGGTGTTTAGTGATAATGATAATAATAATTGCGCTGTTAATGAGCAGGATTTTCAGTAGTTTTTTCTTTATGTAAACCAGCAAAGAAGCGTAAGTTATACATTTATCGTAATTTGCTATTATTATTATTTTATAATTATATAATAATTATTTTATACTTATTAAATACTACTGATTTTTTTGTAATATTTTCTAGGCTGTCGATCCCGCTTGTTACGCCAAGCTAATCGGACACAATCTGGAAGAGGACATTTTCAACACCATTTTCTTGGGGTCTCTGGCGCTAGCTCGCAGGTTAGTTGTCCATTCAACTTGACTGTTTGCTGCAGTGAATTGTAGAAGCGAAAGGCGTAGCGTACTGGCTCTAAGTAAAGGTCTGTGGTTGCATCTAACAGTAAGCAATTGGACATACATCATAATTATTATATCATGATGATGAAAAACTGTATTTTTATTGTTGACCATTTTGCTGTAGGTCGCAATTTCCGGAATCATTTGCTCATCTGGTGGGTTTGGCATCTGTGCCTCGGGTTCCGTTCTTCGTTCATTGTATCGTTGATGCCGATAAAAAAGGTAACGATGTCAGTTCGATAATCCAGGATTTTTTCTTTTTTTAATTTTATTTTCGTTATTATTAAACAGATTCTTTTCTGTCTGGTTAGAAATAGATTGAATGCATTCATTTTATTATGACCTAATAGAAATATATAATGACTCATGCGTTTAAATTAATCAACTCTTGCATTGTGTGCTAATAATAATGGTTCGACGCCGGTTCTTTGTTGTTTGCATCTGCGTTAATAAAATTATTTTCTGTATGGTTTTAGTTAATTGTTTATGTGATTTCGGTATCCTTACCTAGTTGTGAACGCTACTGTAAACAAATCCATAATTTATCCCGAAAGCGCGTTCTTCATGTCTTTAAAAAATATTATTTTTTTGATTTAAAAAAAAATTATTATTTGTTGTAAATGTCAATGTAAAGCTAACTGATAACGTGCTTATGAAGTTTAATTTGATTGATATTATGTTTTACTAGTCGAGATCCTGTTATAGCTACACTTGCTGTCTATCCTTTTTTTCGTAGAATTTGGCCGGTATTTGTCGATGATGGCTGTCCAAGGCGTGGAAAAGAGTGAAGTTATTGAGAAAATTGCCCGGAAATACTTGATCGATTTGCCTTAAATCCTCGGCGATATCATTGTTGTTTTGCGGTTAAATGAGGATCTGTTCACAGATCATTGCTATGTCTCTTCCCAGTCCTGATTGTTGATTATGAAAGTTGATACGAGGCTGTATCTTGCTGGTCGAAATTTGTGAATTTAGATGGAAGTTTTCTAATTTTGTTTTCAATGCGAAAATACTATGACGTAGGAACTGGAAATTGATTAAAAAACAAAATAATGGCTGTGTATGCGAATTTGCTTTATTGCGCACAAGTTCAAAAACCATGCTCCAGGCATTTACCAGCCATTTGCTTGATGTATGAGGGTACTGTTAGTCTGGAAAATATTTTGTTTACGCGAAGATTATAATGAAAAAATACATCATGCTTGTGCTAATGGGATGCTCACTACAACAGCAAGTGACCGAATGAATGTATGGAGAACTGATTCTTATATACAAGCAGTGTCATGCATTCTTGGGAAAATACAAGCATTTCTTTAAAACCCGATATCCAATCGACAAGGCGAAATCTGAATTATTCACCACCTTCCGAAAATCCAACAAACCAAACATTTATGTACAATGCGGAAGAGAAATTTTGTGGCATTCAGTTCATACTAAGCTTCCTTCAACAAATATCATTAGCAAGAACACTCGATCCCGGGACACCACGACGGACAACAAGAACCTCCACCGCCCTCTTGCTGTGAAACTAACCTAGAAACCAAATTTCAATGGTGGAAATCAGTGTGTCGTCAAGTGGTGAAGAAAATTTGATATTCTAGTCGCGAATAGAACGTTTCAACGAAAGATGAATGCTAGCACACAGCAAAAAATTATAATCATGTCATGGCTGTTTTATATAAGCGGTATACTCATATATGTTTGGTTGATATTCACTCACGGTAAATCTGTTCGTGGTTGTCGATTGCGAAATGATTCCGTCCCCGGCTGAACGACATTTGGAACAGTAACCGACGAAGTTCGAGTGATGGGAGTTTTGAGATCAGGACTTAACCTGCTCATACACGGAGCATTGTCGATCGACATTTTTCCTGTTAGGAAACTTTTACGTGCACAATTTATCCCAGTTTCCTAATGTAACTTATTACGACTTGTAACTGAACCTAAACAACTATGTAATACACTGCGCCGACGAACGAAAACAACCGTTGTACTCGGCTGCCTTGGCGCGCACACCGGTGACAAACAAGTCAGTGTATGCTGAATATATAGTCAACAGTGTAGATACAATAACGATAACTTGTCCGGTATTCTTGCGATTGTTTGTGTTTATTATTCGCAGTAGTACAGTACGCTCATATCTCCACAGTCCACTGCATGTTTATTACGTAAACCGATCATAAAGCAAGTGCGGTTCTCGTTAGGTAAAACTTAACTAGTCGTTTTACGCTGTAATGGTCGATGGTGCATTGTACTACAAATGATTGTAGTATAGTGGCTCGCTATGGATCGCATGCAATGTGGCTTTGCGGCTATAAAGTGTCATACGATGATTTGGTAGTGCGTTTACCGATATACTGTAATCTTTTTGTTATTCAAAATGATTATGACAATAATTACGAACATTTAATTAATAATTTAAAATAGTAAAATGATTAAATTTATCAGTTTGTCGATTTTTTAAAAGTTCCGGTAAATAATCGGCTTTGTTGCGCTTCCGGTTATATTTTTTCCGATATGTCCAATAACAGGAATAATTTATCAGTTTGTTAATTTATTATTGTTTGAAAAATTGCCGGGACTAATCGGATGTGTTTTGCTAAATTTGCTTCCGTTTCTAATTAACTTACACCGCTGGCTAATGACTGGGCGCAGCATTTTTTGAATTACATATAGATTACTGTATCGTAATTTTTGCTTAGAACCGGGTGCGATGAATACAAGGGCCATAAAAATTATATAACAATGAAAACGATGGAAGATAAACGTATGAATACATCGATTTTCACACCATCTCGTGTCCGCTCTCGCAACTGGGAAGTAGTATGACTGCCCTGCGTTATGCGTCAGTTTCGAATAAAAGGCTAGATCAAAGCCGAGATGTGAAATGCTGACATGTCTGGCGTGTTAATTTCAAAGCAAAAAATCGTACAAATTACAGGGCACATGGTAAATGCAATACTAGCGCTATAACAAGGAATGATCGCTGCACACTCCTCTCGGACCTTGGTCACTCCGTTACCATTACATGTGCACCACAAAAGAAAATGCCTGCAGCGCTCTGGAGCATTAATTTACAAATCGGCCGTTTTCTTATTTTTTGTGTCATCCAGTCTTTCGATGATTACGAAAATGATTAGAATCCAACAGCTTTATTTTTCGATTCTAATACAACAGGACATTCCACCGTTGAGGTAAATAATGCGCGAATAACATCCTGTAAAGACTACAATTTGCAATTTTGCATTTATGATAGCTGCTTCCGAAAGTATTATCAATTGGATAATTGTAAAGATAGACTGAATATTTTGCGCGTCCCACTGCTTAGATTCCGTTCCGGTGTCAGCAACAGCTAAACCGGCATTTCGTGGGACAGCAAGGACATCGTTCTCCGCATGTAAAACTACAACCGCCCTCTTGCGGTGGTCTAAAAAATAATAAAAAAGGCAATGTCTTAATTACTGTTTACAGCATAACAAGCAAAATATTTTTGGAAGTAAACCAGTCTCAAAACCGACATAAACAACCAATTAGAAAAAAGGATTTGTAACTGCAAAATCATCACTGCTGCTTTACAAAGCAGGTACATGTCCGTATGCGCTTCGATATCTGCCCATACACTACGTTTGAACTCACGGTAAATCCTTTCCAGGTTGCCGACTGTGAATCGATTCCTTGCCCGGCTGGGTGGCATTGGGAATATTAAACGATGCCGACTTGTTAGTGGGAGTTTCCGGCTCGAAATTCAATCTGTACATATACAGTGCGTTATCCACCGGCATTTTCCCTCGTTAAAATTTCAGGGGGTATACCAACGGACGGGAATACTTTACACACCGCCTAATAAAATATGAGGAAATCTGTAAATGATTTACACATGAAAGGAATGACTGGGAAGGGTCCATCACGGTTCGGCGCATTGTATTCTGAAAATGCTTTGATCTATATCACTTCCATGATTCACGGCGGCGCGTCTAGCTTTTATTTTCGTTTACACGAAACTGTTCTAAAAGGAGGCGCGAGTAAATGATTCACACGCGGCATACATTTCCAGTTCATGTAGTCATTCGAAACTTCTATTACTTCGTTCCAGAAGTTTGCTTTTCCTTGGAATCGTATCTTCGCCGCACTGTTTCTTGATGAATGCTTCTTTAGTGCGTAGTTTTCGTAGTAAAGCGGCTCGGAGGGTGAATACAGTATGTGATCAGTGATCGCCGTTGTTAAAGAAGCCCGACTTTCATCGAAGTGCAG
>JAQGAU010003552.1:0-12998 GCA_034698045.1 Paramacrobiotus richtersi
GGGAAGTGCATCATGCCGACATTCTTCAACCGGACGCCCACTTCCGCTTTGCTTGTGGAAATGGTATGTTTTGGAGTAAGCAGAAGCGCTACGCGGAGACATGGAGTATCTGCTCTGGCATGATTGCATGTATTCGGTAAGCAGAGTTTCCACTTTCCCCCTCAGGGCATTTGAACGAGTATGATATCGTGCGGCTTGTACTTCCAGGGCCGTTTATCCCAAATATGATGTGACTCGTGCATACTGGTTGGCGAAGGGGTGTAAACTTGCTCTCGATATCGTGTTGCATCACAAGCCTTCCTGTGCAGAGATTCAGCAGTTTTATGCGGAAGCTTTGGAATGGCTGAAGGAAGCCCGGGAGATTTATGGCACAGTGTCAGGGAATGGTTCCAAATGGGAGCAATGTTCGGCCTCTATGGTACCCCTGTTTGGAGCGCTTGCAGAGATCCCGGTGGAAATTCTTTTTCCAGCAGATGGTTAAGTGGACTCTCACTGTGGATAGTTCCTTACCGTTTTTTCATTCGTTTCGTTCTCAGATTAAACTCGAAAATAGTACTGCTCTGTTGTTCTTTAATTTGTTCCAATATCAATAACGTACAGAATATGGCTGCCGTACACTTCTTTTAATGAATTAAAAAATGGATATATCAACTTGATCGATCGGGCATCCAGCACTAGAAAGTTCACTATTGACAAAATTCGGGTTCAAATTAGGACAACAGTTTTGATCAGATCTCTGCTTCAGTGAGTTCAGACAGGTGGGCAGACGAACGTGCACATTAAAATTACACCCACAGATAACAAGTTAAAAGCGGCTGGTAATAGTTAGATAATGTGCCGCCCTGGGACTTGTCTCGGCGCGACCCAGTCTTTGATCCTCGACCACCGGCGCTGGGACGTCCCTACTATACCGAATGCTCTTCTGACCGTGGACGTTAGACATTCGAGCGGATATGTTAAGCTTTGCGCCCGAAACCAATGGTAGTTCTTTACGAACTGCATACTGTGATGCAACGCAGGGGGAATGACCATGTCGTGAGGTGACTGCGTGTTAAATGTTTCCCGTCCGTCAGGAGGCCTGATAACAGCGGCAGGCAGAGCCATAACCTAACTGCAAAGCGAACAATCTGTGGCGAGGGTACTTCGAATTTGCTGTAATCAGAAACCGATTTGGGTACAATCTCAAAAGGTATGAGCCGATTGGCAAAATTTAATGGTGAGTTTGTATTATGTTAATTGTACTTCGTACCCGGCAAGTTGGCAACATTGGATCCAGTCAGCGTGGTATTCTTGCTCGAATGGCGTTTTCTTCTTTGTCATCCCAGTCATGACAAAGCCGGTGCTGTAAAACATGCAGCTTACAGTGTTAAAAGCTTCATTAATGCTCGCCAAGCAGAAGCCGATAAAATGTATTACGTGAAATTACCCACAGTACTCTAAAACTCTAAACTCTTGGTTGGAATCGTAGTATTCGTAATCCAGGTCGTGTGTGGACACATATCATAACAAAATTACCGACTTCATATGGTTGTGTAAAGGAAGCACAGGAAGAAGATCAAATACCTGCATAACAAAAAACGTAGTCGATGTAGTAACCATTCGGAGTTTTGCAGCATTTGAACGGTTGCAGATCATCGCCTTGGATGGAACTGTATCCGGCGACGCGAAACTGGTAAAAGTTGAACTCGCTATCTCACAGTGCTGTAAAACAACACGGTACCGGCGGCTTCGCCTTGCTGAAAATATGGCTACCACAGACAAGAACAAAATTGATGCTACCTCAAAATCATCAAAAAGGTCCCTGCTAACGCAATTTGTACATTGTCAAGCAGGAGAAAATAGGTCCATATACGGTTTTAGAATAATTACTGCAAACCGATCAGAGCCTCACCTGAAATTGAACAACGGTTAGAGTCATACGCCAAATATCTTTCAAACATGTCTTTTCTTGAGTGCCCCAGCTTCCCAGTCTCAAAGCCAACTGGCTGTACAAAGTAGCGGTCTATTAGGATATTGTATCGGTTTTGTTTTTCCCGCTCACTGTGATCTGCAGCATCCCCGCATGTCGAACTGGTCCGTGCGTAGCTGTCCGCAATTTGACCGCAAACGTATCAGCAACGGTAGTATCCCACACAAGCGGCATCCGGATCTCCAAGGCATCAAACTCATACCATCCGGTCGTTTGACATCGCCTCTGTGGCTCTGTCCAGTCCCGGGGGTTCCCGTACTGCTGCTATATTCGCTAAAACAAGGGCGCGCCGAATAACGTTGCGCGTCGCCAGAACGAGAGATTCATTATTTTCGACCATTGTCCGCTGCCGATTTCGACTCGACTCGAATGGCTATTGGAGCGACTCGCCTTCATTTAGTCGCCAGTGACTCACCACTTTCAGTGACGCCATGTCCTCATCGCTTCGATCAAACAAGCAAAATGTTACAGCGATACTAGGGTTTTCAGTCTTCTGAGTACAAGACAGCCATAAGATTCTTGGTTCCGTTTTCTGAAGATGACATTAGAAACAACCAAGCAAATTGAATGTGGTCCGCAAACCTTGACGTCTTCCTTTCGGGCTGGAGATGTTGTGATCTCCAGTGAGCCGTGGATCTGGTCCTTCAAGTACGAGCAACACAAACTCTTCTGTGCAGAGTGTTTTCGGGAATCACGTAGTCTGCGGGCCTGTTCTCTCTGTAAACTGTATCGATACTGCGATGAACGATGCCAGGTACGAGGAATGCAGATTTGAGTGCCCGAATTTTGCCATTCACCAGTCAGAATCAGGTCGTATCATGTAAAGTGGTTTTTTTCCAGGTTGTCAGCTGGAAAAAGGATCACAAGCATGAATGTGGAATGCTAAAGAAAATTCGTACGAAATATTACGCAGCAGAATCGGGCATGGATTCCGTTACGCGCTATTTGGCGAGCCTGAGCAGAGGTCTGGATAAATGCACAGTAGAAATCCTCGTCGCGAAAGCCATCAGCAAACTGAAGGTCTTGTTATTGAACCAGACAAATATGCCGCAAATCTTGAGTGCTAATCATAGTTTCTCGTAGAGAGGAGATATATACGAGCTGTCCAAGTCCAGTGTCGGGCTCAGCGCAGCGAAAGTCCTTGAAGCTCTTCCCTGCGACCCAGCTTACGAGGGGTGAACGCAAACTCATTGAAAGCAATTCTACCAGTTTCCTGCTGAATTACAGTTGATTGCACTTTGCAGCTTGAACTCCACAGTCATCGGCATTCTCGTACGGGAATGGGATAGAGCTGCTGTCGAAGCAATTGCCGACTTTGATGCCCTGCTTTCGAAGATCTTCTACAACGCTTTTCCTATCTGGGATCAGCAGTGAAAAGTGACGATGATCGCTACGGGTATCTTTTCCGAAGCGCTGCATGTGGAGATGACGCCGGTCTGCTTGGATGTTAATGTCACTATGGACTTACAAGGGCGGACGCTGGTGGTACGGGCTACGAAGGACATCGTGAATTACACCGGACTAAAAGATGTACAGTGATTTTTGATTGATTTACATTTGTATACAGATAGTCAACCTTGTGCAGTGCAAGCAGGAACGAAGGTTTACTTTGCAGCTGCGACAGAATGAACTCTCGGGCAGTAACTCCTATCTTGTGACATTGAATCAACGACGGAGGCTATTTGAATGCTTGTATCGTCGTCCATGTACTTGCTTCAAATGCACCCTAGAATACGTAAGTTGTTAAGGAGTGAGTTATAGTTTAACTAAGAGTGAATATAGTTTAACGGTGAATACGTATGCTCTACAATTGTTTACCTACTTACATCTTAAAGGAAAAAAATTTAATCATTTGGACGCTGATACTGTTACGCATTGGACGTGAATGATACTTTCTTCAGGAAGCCGAAATCAACCCACTAAAATGCGCGACCACCGGATGTACGCAGCGTATTCCGAGCGATGTACGTGCTCTGCAGCCGTGTCCCCAGTGTGGGGCTGTCAACGGCAGTCGTCTCCAGCGACTGACAGAGCTGAAGGAAAGGTACGAAACAATCTTCGCCTCTCCGGATAGTACGCTCTGCACGGGAGAGTTATTTTGGGAAGTGCATCACGCAGACATTCTGCAGCCTGACGCCCACTTCCGCTTGGCTTGTGGACATGGCCTGTTGCATGATCCACGGAAACGCTACGAGGACAAGTGGGATATCTGTTGTGGCATGATCGCATGTGTCCGGTAAGGAAAAATTTTCGAGATTGAATTTGCACCTATGCTCAGATCCGGACACCAGACGTTTTTCCGAAGCTCGGTGTTTTGACACAGCATTCCGTCAGTGTTTGCCTGTACTACATGTACATATTCTACCGTGATTAGCAGTATTTTCTTCAGGGTTTTGATATTCCGTCGTATGTTTTCGTGTTTGCTTCTGCCTATATCTGTTTGAAACCCCGCTGTTATCCTGCTTGTTGTACTTCCAGCGCCGTTTATCCCAAATATCATCTCGCCCGTGCGCACTGGTTTCTGATGGGCGGTAACATGGCTATCGGTATCGTGGCGTATGACAATCCTGTTGGAGAACATCTTCCACAAGATATGCTCCGAAGCTGCGGAATGGGTGAAGGAATCGCGGGATATTTATGGCACAGTGTCAGGGAAGGGGTCCACAATGGAGCAGTATGCTGTCGATATGTTGCGCGTGTTTGCAAAGACCGTGGGTTATAAGTCTCCTTGGTGGTAAATGATTATGGGAGTTGTTATTTACTCTGGACAGCATATGGGTTTTTGTCGGATACAACTGAAAAGTCGTGTTTTTTCTGCATTGCTTATGGGTTTCTGTCCGATACAAACTGAAAAGTTGTGTTTTATTTCATTCATTGTAAGTTTCCGTCCGATACAAACTGAAAAGTCGTGTTTTTTCGTCATTGTTTATGGGTTTTTGTCGGATAGAAGTATAACTGAAAAGTAGTGTTTTTCCTGCATTGCTTTCTTTAATTTGTTCAAAATCATGAAGGTACGGAATATTGCTGTCGTATACTTGTGTTCATAAATTAAAAAGGTACGAGTCTGGTGGTCTGATCGCTCGAGCATTCCCGCGGTAGTAGCGCAACTGTGACAGAAATTTCGGTAGAAATTAGGATCTAGACAACCAGCTTGGACAGATTTCTTTTCTTCACCGAGTAGTCTGTATGTCGCTAGAAACAGCTGTCAATGGTTAGATAACTGGCATTTCTCAGATTAGTGGCGGCATGTCCCAGTCTTCTCCCACAACTGGGGTTGGGACGTTCCTACTATACCGGAAACTGTTCTGGTCGTGGACGTTCGACATTCGCGTAGATATATTCACGTTTCCTTTCGAAGCTAATGGAATTTTTTTTAGGAATGGCATACTGTGGTGCATATACACGGGGAATGGTTATGTCGTACTGTGACTGCCCGTAAAGCGTTTCCCGTCCGTCGGGTGATCGGATGATAGGTGGGGGTAAGGCCATGGGAAAGCCATAACCCAGCTGCAAAACAAACTTACAAATGACTTATTTTGGTGAAAATTCCAAAAGGTATTAGCAGATTGGCAAACTGTGAGCTTTCTATAGTGTCCGTTGTCAAATCGGTGTCACTTTTAACCCGGCAGCACTGAATCCAATCAACGTGATATTCTTGCTCGAGCGGTGTCTTCTTCTTTGATATTCCCGTCATTACATACATAGCCGGTGCAGTAAATAATGGTTCATTAAAGCTCGCCAAGTTGAAG
Organism: Paramacrobiotus richtersi; assembly: GCA_034698045.1. Classification (NCBI taxonomy): domain Eukaryota; kingdom Metazoa; phylum Tardigrada; class Eutardigrada; order Parachela; family Macrobiotidae; genus Paramacrobiotus; species Paramacrobiotus richtersi. Next base: position 5,719 of record JAQGAU010003552.1, read on the forward strand.
CAGATAAAAATGTAATGCGCGATTACCCACAGTACACTCAAAATTGTTGGTTAGAATCGTAGTACTTCGTAATACAAGTCGTGTGTGGAAACATACTTCAATGTACATACTGACGTACTGCAATTAGATAAAAATGAGTCAAATTAATGTACTTGTATAAAAGAAATGCGGAAAAGCAAACACTTGCATAGCAAGAAACATATTCGATGTAGTAACCATTCGGAGTTTTGCAACATTTAAACGGTTGCTGATCGTCGCCTTATGTAGATGGAATTATATCCGCCGACCCGAAACTGGTAAAAGTTAAAATTCTGTCCGTCGTTTTTGATAAATTTTACTCAGCGGATGTGGATACAAAACAGGTTCACGAAACGAAGTCGGTTTCTTATGTGTTTCAAACGTTTCCAAATATGCTGTAAAGTGCATGTTCTCCTACACAGCTTGTATCTATCACCAACGTACGTTAGTAACTGCTTATTAACACCCATAAATATTTGGGGGCAGAAATCTTGTAAAAACAATTTCTATCTGGTTAATTTTGTACCTTTTTTAGGGGCTATATATGTACCTCATAACTCATAATTGCTGGTCATAACTCATAAGTCATAACTCATAATTCGCACTCATAACTCATAACTCGGGCTCATAACTCATAAACAGTGGCCATCACTCACCAGCGGTCAGTTGCAGTCAGTTCAGTAACTGCTCAATCGTTTCAGTGACAAGTACTCTGTCAGTTGCCACTGCCATAATTATTGACCAACGTAGCGGTAGTTTTTAGCGCTTACTAGTTGCATCCTGGTGCCCCTCACTGCTATCTACTCGTTGTCAGCTTAAGGCGAGTAACCTGTAGTTTCAGTATGTTTCACTGCGATTTTTTTGTGCGCGTATCCACGATCGATAAAAAGATGCGGTGTTCCACTCAGTACCCGAAGGGCCAACAACACCAGCGCAAAAACGAAACGTGCGCGCAGTATCCGGCTGTTTGCAATACCTGGCTATACTGAAAAAACGAAGATATACATGAGAACGATTGCGAACTAGAACCAGCCTACCAACACCATTGGAAAACTTTGAAACCAATTTCAAAAAGTTTAAAGTTTATTTTAAACTTTCAGAAAAATGCCGGAAGGCTAGGTTTGGTTCACAATCGTCCTCTTGCCGATCTTCAATTTTCATGCAAGTTCCGAAAGAATCGATTCGAAACGAGATTTTTGGTACTCGTACATCGGTTTGTGTTTAAACGTTTTCCAGAAATTGCCCAGCAGCCGGATACTGCGCGCACTTTTCGTTTCTGCGTTGGTGTATGTTGGTCTTTTGAGTAAAATACTGAGTGCAACACCGCATCCCCTTTTATCGATCCTGGATGCGCGCACAAAAAAATCGCAGTGAACCATACTGAAACTACAGGTCATTCGCCTTAAGGTAACTACGGGTAGATAGCAGTGAGAGGCACCAGGATGCAACGAGTAAGCGCCAAAAACTACCGCTACATTGTTCAATAATTATGGCCAGTGGTGAATGGCAGAGTACCTGTCACTGAAACCATTGAGCAGTTACCGCAACTGACCGCTGGCGAGTGATGGCCACTGTTTATGAGTTATGAGCCCGAGTTATGAGTGCGAATTATGAGTTATGACTTATGAGTTATGAGTTATGACCAGCAATTATGAGTTATGAGGTACATATATAGCCTTTAGGGGCTGTTTTCCTTGCCTGCTGGGTGCCTTTTTTTCACGATAAGTATGATCAACGCCATTTGCGAAAAGCTAAACATAGACTTTCCCGGCGACAGTGTGTTCATGGTGACGACATGGCTTGGCTATGGCAACTCCTTTATGAATCTCGTAATCTACACGGTCTTCAACGAAGAATTTCGTACAGCTTTTTTCTCCATTTTACGATGTAAAACCAAATAACTTTGTACGACGTTTGTTGCGATAGCTGCAGATTTTGGAGCACAGTTTATTTTGTTGCAAGTTCCAAAGAGATGTTTGCTATTTTGTAAGAGATCGTAATATTGGTAAAAGACCATGATGCTTGGTTAATATCAAAAACTACAAGTGCCATTCATCGGTGTTCTTATGCGTTAATGACGTTGTTACAGCGTAACCATTGGTGATAAATAAAAATTCTGTCAGAACGAAGGGTCAGCTTTACAACAATAGGTATAGCGACAATGCCATCCGGCAACCGACACCTTACACCGCGATTATACTCGTACAATTTGACAAACCCTATTTGTTACAGAACTCACTCAGTATATATAGTAAATATGCTTAAAATTTCAACGCACGGATCACGATGTATTACGTCCCAGCTGCATTTCATTTGCATGCAACGTTTGCTATTCTGACAATACCTCACCGCTTTTTTCCCGCACTTAATTTTGCTATATTCCTAGTTAGCTAAGTTTCCGTCTGAGAAATCTATTCCTAATTCGGAATTTCCTCCTTGTGATGTAGACAGAAACCAGTTACTTAATCTCCAGGACGCGCAAAGGTTGCTCACAGCGGGGTAGCACAAGAACCCTGACAAAATAAGAATTAATATTCTCGTCAGCTTTTTTGTCAAACGTGAAACGTTATCGGAAGAGCAACACTCTTAAAAATTTGTGTGAATCCTTTGAATGGAGTCTAGGCTACATGATGTACTTCTACACAGTTAGATGATCTGTTGAGATGCCTTTAGTGGTAGACCGTGTCGTATTCGTTTTGAGTCTTCTGATCATTCAAAATGTACAAGCAAACAGACTAATCTTTCGCATCTTTTGATATTTCTGCCTCCTATTATCAGAAGAATTGAAACGCCAAAGGCCATATCGAATGTTTTATGTTGGCAATTTCCTAAAAATAAGCGCTATGCAGTTAGAGTGTTAGACCATATTGATAAACTGAGGGCTGAATATCCAGTCGACTTCATTACTTCCGAGACCGCGTCGAGTCCGACTCGACTCGAACCCTACTGCAGCGACTCGCGTCCGCCGTCCAGCCAAGAGGGCACTGGCCTAGATGCAGGTTAGTCACTGCTCTCAGGCCTCAGCAAAGCCCTGCTGTGTTCGAGCGTTCGATCAAGGCAAAATTTCACAGCGACACTCGGGTTTTCTATCTTCTAAGCACAGTAGTCTTATAATTTAGTTTCTGGTTTCGTTTTCTAAAGATGGCAGGAGAAACCGCACACGCTGACTGTGGTCCGCAAACTAGGACGCCTGCATTTCGGGCTGGAGATGTTGTGATCTCGTGTGAGCCTTGGATCTGGTCTTTCAAGTATGAACACCACAAACTCTTGTGTGCAGAGTGTTTTCGGGAATCACAGAGTTTACGGGTCTGTTCTAACTGCAAATTGTACCGATACTGCGATAAACGATGCCAGGTATGGACAATGTAAATCTGAATACCAGACTCAGCCAGTGTGAGGTTCGATTTTGGGCCTTGGCAGAACCCACGGTTGAAAGGCTTGCTTTTCAGGGAGTCAACTGGAAAAAGGAGCACAATTACGAATGTGGAATGCTGAAGAAAATCGAAACAAAATATCACCAAACTGGCCGCGGAGCGGATGTTGATCCCAATGAGCGCAATTTGAAGAGGCAGCAGGTGGATACATGTGCATCAGAAATCCTCATTGCGAAAGCCATCAGCAAATTTAAGGTGCTTAATGTTACTCTAACATACCGTAGTTCTTTGGCGCAACGGAGCGCATGTTTAATTGCGGTTTCTGGTAGAGAGGAGACGAATACAAGATGTCCAAGTCCAGTGGGCTCAGCGCAGCGGAGGTCATTGACATTCTTCCCTACGATCCAGCTTTCGAGAAAACGTAAGGAGTTGAATCGCTGATTAACACAAAAGTAATGCGGGAGCTTGTTTTTGGTTATGTTATAGTTGTTTTTAACTTTGCAGCTTCAAGTCGACAGTCACCAGCAATCGCGTATGGGATACAGATGAAATCGGAGACATTCCCAACCTGGACGCTCTGATTCGGAAGATCTTATACAACCGTTTCCCAATCATGGATCAGCAGGGAAAACTGGACGTGATCGCTGCGGGTATCTTCCCAGGAGCAATGCATCGGCAGATGACGGCGGTGTGCTGGGATACTAACGTCACTATGGACCTGCAAGGAAGAACGCTAGTGGTGCGTGCTACCCAGGACATCTTGAACTACACCGGCCTCAATGATGTATGTGTTCAACTACAGACGATGTATCTATAGGCGACACGGTCAAATTAGGACAGTGACAAATAAGTAAAATTTGTAGAAAATCGGGCGAAACGCGTTCTATATACTGCCTTTTTGAAACAGCGTTTTTCTATTTGCTGTCGTTAGAGGAACCGCGGCATCAGTGCTGGGTAAACTGCCACGTACTAAAGTGGTTTTGAATGATAAGACTCGTGTTGGTTTTTTTAATTTCAGTTTTTAGTAATGACTTAATTGCAGTAGTCATTTTAGCGCCAGCTTCGTTGTACCGCATTCCCAATAAATCAGTTGACAAATTAGAATACGTGATGTGTACTGGTCGCTGAGCGATGTACAGTGACGGTAGTATCAAAGTATATGTATAAATAGTATACTGTAATTAATGTTTATATTTTCCAGCTGCGTCAGAATGAACTGGCAGGCAGCGGTTTTCTCATGACATTGGATCAGCGGCGGGCAAAGTTTGAACACTTGTATGGTCATCGATGCACCTGCTACAAATGTACCCAAAACTATGTAAGCTCCATGTAATCGCATCCAGGATTCGCGTCAGCTATTAACGATAGTTCACAAAATTGGTATCTTGCAACTGTCTAAACCTCCTATGCTCCAATTACTGAGAAAAGAGTTGGAGTATCTCGCACGCTGACAATCTGCGTTGGATTTGAACGGTACTTTCTTTAGGATGCCGAAATCAACCCGCTGAAATGCTTGACGAGTGGATGTACTGAACGCATTCCCAGCGATGTCCGTGCCCTTCGGCCGTGTCCGCAGTGTGGTGCTATCAACGGGAATCGCCTCCACCAGTTAATGAAGTTGAAGGAAAAATATGAGACGCTCGTTGCCTCTCCCATCACGGACGATATGCACCGCTTGGAAGAGTTTATCAGTTTCTTTCGGGAAGTGTACCGAGCAGACATTCTTCAGCCGGACGCCCACTTCCACTTCGCTTGTGGATACGGTGTGCTTCTCACTACTAAGCACAACCAGAAGGACTACGAGGAGACCTGGGAGATCTGTTGTGGCATGATCACATGTATCCGGTAAGTATACAATTCCAAGTGTATTCGGGACTTGAGAAACTGGATGTTTATCATCTAGTTTGTAATTTTAGCGCCGTTTATCCCAAATATCATCTTGCCCGTGCATGGTGGTTAATGTCGGGAGCTAACGTTGCTCTTGCGTGGTTCACGCAGATAGTATCACAGGAAGATGCGCATTCAATGAGAAAGTTCAAGAAGATCTGTCCAGAAGCTGCGGAATGGGCGAAGGAATCCCGGGATATTTACGCCACCGTATCAGGGAAAGGCTCCAAGTGGGAGCAGCATGCCGCCTGTGTGGTAGGTCGATTTGCCGAGCTCCCGTTCATGATTTCGTTGGTGGTACATGATTAGCTGGACCCCGGAGTTGATGATACGTCTTTACCCTTAGCTTACATGTTTCCAGCTCTCAGAGAAAAATGTAAACTTTGCGCTGTTCTTTTTCTTTAGCATTTTGGTGTCGTACATTGCTGACGTATTTTTCTGGCTAGATTGTTGACTATGGTAATTCAGTTACGTTCATGTACGAAGCGCATTATGATATTCACTAGCACCAGTGATAAGAACTGTCCAATGAGTGCTACGATAAAGTACCACCACATAAGGTTAGATAATGATAATAATTATTTTGTGTCTGTTAGAGCATTAAAACAAAAGACATCTCTGCGGACACAGCGCAAGCCATCATAAAAACACAATAACGTTTGGCATAATATTCCTAATATCCTAGCAAAAATTTCAGTGTGCATGTTCGTGAAAAATAAAAATTACACAATGGATAAGGAACGACTCCGCATTTTATGAACGTTCGGATATGGAGCCTACGAATTTGTTTCGACCAAGTTGATTTTTCCGCGATTACATGACATTGTAAAGTGATGTTCGCCGCTAGAAACGGCTGTTAATGCTTAGATGGTGGGCAGTCCTGAGACTGGTGTCGGCATGTCCCCCCATTCGATCTCCAACAACCGGAGCTGGGACGGTTCGAATATACCGGAAACTGTTCTGGTCGTGGATGTTCGACATTCGAGTTGATATGTTCAGCTTTCCTCTCGAAACCAATGGAAGTTCTTTATAATTAAGAACTGCATACTGTGATGCAAATGCACTGGGAATGGTTACATCGTGATGTGACTGTGCGTAAAATGTTTTCCGTCCGTCCGGTGACCGGATAATAGGTGGAGGTAAGGCCATGGGAAAGCCATAACCCACCTGCAAAACAAACGACAGATTGACAAATTGTTAGCCTTCTGTAATGTCCGTTGTCAAATCGGCGACACTTCTTACCCGGCAGCACTGGATCCAATCAACGTGGTATTCTTGCTCGAACGGTGTCTTCTTCTTCGATATTCCAGTCATGACAAAGCCGGTGCTGTAAAGTATGATTCATCAATGCTCGCTAATGAGCGGATGCAGATGAAAAGACTAATGAGATTACCCACAATACACTCGAAATTGTTGGTTAGAATCGTAGTATTCGTAATACAAATCGTGTGTGGACACATACTGCAATCAAAACAAAATTACGGACTTTATGTGCTTGTGTACTGTAAACGATGGCGCTGGAAGAAGAGCAAATACTTGCATAACAAGAAACGTAGTCGATGTAGTAACCATTCGGAGTTTTGCAGCATTTGAACGGTTGCAGATCGTCTCCTTGGATAGAATTATATCCGCCGACACGAAACTGGTAAAAGTTAAACTCGTTGTCCCACAGTGCTGTAAAAAAAGCAACTTCAAGCACTGTATAAATAAGGTATAAAAGTCAAATTAACGGACCTGTTACGAAAGTGTTAATTGAAAGTGTTGGGTTTTTTGCATCGAAGCAGAAGTACATATCCGTGTAATTCCGGACCACGCAGCTAAAATTCAAGCATTACTGTCTGCAAGAAAGCATCAGATCCATGGGATGTTAATTACGTACCTTGGGTAGTACGGATAAGCACCTTTTGTTGGGGATTTGTACGGAAAGACAAATTTGCACCAAACCATTTGTAACCGCTACATCAAGAAGCAAGTGAAGTGCACGTAATGGTGCACTCTTAA
>JAQGAU010003553.1:0-12995 GCA_034698045.1 Paramacrobiotus richtersi
TTCATCGGAAGTTCTGTAATATATGAGTGCGATCTATTGTGGATGAGTTAGTTGTACGTATATTGTGGTAGACGAGCAATTGATACGCACAATACATTTTGCAGCGTGGTGAATTTTGGGGTGATACGATTGTTATCTTGTGTACGAGGACCGCGTTGTGCTGTGCGCCGCCTGAATCACCGCGTGGTGCAACGCGCCACCCGGCTACGCTGCATACGCAGGTACAGACAGCATAGGCTTTGAGTCACAAGGCAGGGTGGCGCGATGCACCACGCGGTGACTCAGGCGGCGCACAGCACAACGCGGTCCTCGTAATCAAAGAATGTTTTACGGAGTGGCTATTTTACCGCAGTCTTTTCGGCACAACAGCTGGTTGGCTATTTTGCCGCACACTACGGTTGGATAGCTTGTTAGCTATTTTGCCGCAGTTTGCCGCAGTTCGCTGGTTTACTAGCTGGAAGGCTAGTTTGCCGCATACTACCAGCCAATATATTGCCGACCGTTACAAATGCCGAACTGCTTGTTCTGACCTTACGCCGCGGTGCTGTTTGTCACAGCTATCGCCTGTCACAGCTGTCGCCTGTCACAGCTCTCGCAGCAGTGCCTTCTCGTTACAAAGGTCGGGACCGTGATAATACACTGACGCATTTGAATTCTGCAGTTTATAAGTTTAGGTTCATATATTTTGAAGTAAATATGAAGTGCGACGTTCGTCGTACGATGCGGAATTGAACAAAAAAGACTAGCCGGCACTTCCAGTCAAATACATAATTTTCTGAAGCTACTTAAAGCTGAGTTCTGTTAAAGCGACAGGAGTTACCTGTTATAGGAACGATGTCCAGCGTCAGGCAGTAACTACATCGTCAGCGCCAGAAGCCTTTAATTTAGCGATTTTGGTGCTATTTGAATGGTGTGATGATGGTGGTGGTCCAAATAAGCTGATGCGCAAGTTTCAGGGCAATCGGCCGTCGCTGATGAATGCCGACGCGGGTCGGATGCGCAACATCGTCGCGGTACGATCGGCGATATTATTTAGTGTGGTTCCCGCTATGAAGCTATGTATCACAGTTTCTTCCTGCTAAAGAACTGTCCTGACACGGTCAGTTTGTGAAACGATAGACTGCCGATTTGCGGCGGTGCGGTTATCTCTAACATTGTTCGACCGAAGCGAACCGATGTTCATCTACACTCAGCAAAACAGAATTTCGTGCTGTACGTGTGTCTGTCGCCATTATTAAGCTTATTAATTACTGTTTATAAATAAAAAATTAAAAATAATAATTATTAATAAGTATTATTACGTAGTACCAATGTTTTACTGTTGTGAACGAATTATGTAAGTCGCTTCGTAAAGAAATCCTTTCAGCGTAGCTGTTTGCATGTATTCAGCAATACCGTTGTCACGTTGTGGAACTTACTGTCCGCCACAGCGAATGACCTGCGATCGGCTATTAATTTTCCTGTTTTTGCGTGAGATCAACACTGCCTAAAACAACTTGCCGCCTTTTATCTGAAATGTAGGTGATGCAGTTATCACCTTTCAGCACGGATCATGCTCGCCAATAAACATTCGATCATGCTAAATTGTACTAAGCGTCACGCATTTGGCCGCGCACACGATATTACTGTAGTACGTTATCGACTCTAAATCGCCCTCTGAAAAACAAATTATCGAAACGCGATGACAGCGCGGAATTAGCGTAAACAAGTAAGCGGAAAGCTAGAACATTAAATGTCAACTGTGATGTGTGTTTCATCAATGTCCTTAAAATTCGTTTTATACAGCTCCATCTTATCTCCTGCATCCATACAGTAAGTCAGTTGATCGCTGTCGCCAAAACCAGCATTGCCCACCACTTTGTGACCTCCATCCGTTAACGGAATGGTGAACGCTGTCCAAATATCGGCGTACAGATCGTATGTCTCGAACGTTCTTAGCGCCCCTTTGTTCTTCTCCGCATCCAGCGTGGACCCTCCGTAGACGAACACTCTGCCAGACTTGACGAACATGCAGTGATCCACGCGAGGTACGCTCAAATCGCCGATCCGCTCCCAACGCTCACGCGCTGTCAGATCTAAGCGGTAACAGTGCTTTGCCAGTTGGACGTTGGGATTCGTCATATCGGTGCCACCAGTGACGAAGAGGAATGTGCCACACTGGACCATAGCCACACCGTGTTGTGGTGTTGGTAGTGTCGGAAGACGCTTGAAGGCAGAAAAAATGTCCCCATATTTCGGGTAAAATCCAATTGCATTGTCCGGCATGGTTGAATAAAATTTAAATGGGCCCCGCCGAAAAACCGACACAAGGTGTGCAATGTGTTTGCCATCGGGCATTTGCAGGGAACAGCTGGAGACCCTGAAATCATTCCGCGTACGCAACGTTTGCAGACTTGATTTCTAGGAGTGCGCTCATAGTACCTGACTAAAGCAAGGTTTCTGCGGTTCACGCCGCTAGATATGTAATGTCTTGGTTTAATACTTTTTAATCAGATCTCGTATGCTGATTTCTAAACCAATTGTATTACCAGTAGAGCATACTGCAAAAGTATTAAGAAGGGTGTATTTCTGCGGGAAACTGCAGCACTGTATACTCGGCTGATGAAGGTAACTCTGATAGCTGATCAGTCTGAGTGCGTAAGGGTTTAAAGTCCCCACTTGTGCCGAACCGCCGGTCTTACCCTTTCAGATCTTCGCACTCGAAAGGTGCGGGTTCTCGTCGCCATGACCCACTGAACGCGATAAATCGGAAGAATCCGATGTTTTTTTTGGTGGCACCAAGTAAGACTACTATCATAAGCTCCGATAGTAGTTTGTACAGAATATCCACCTCCTCCCAGGTTATAGCCAATCCTCTGTGCGTTCCCGTTCACCATATCGACGTATGCCACTCCTGCAACCGGACCCCAGTAGTCTCGTATCAAAAATATGACTGTTGGGTGGCCCAGGTTGTTCAGATCGTGCGTGGCGTATTGCCAGTCGTCCTTGGTGCAAAAAGTCCGCGCTGCCGGGGCACTCCATGCTATAGTTGCCGTTAACCGAACCGAACCGATTAGAGAACCGGAACCATCGGTTCGGTTCTCTATGGTTCCATGATTTCGGAACCGTAGAACCGATCCGGAGAGAACCATTGGTTCCGGTTCTCACAAAAACACCGGTTCTGGAACCGGAACCGACCAAAATAACAGGGCAGTTCCATGTCGGAACCGAACCGGTGGGAACCGGTTCCGATACGGAACCGGTATGTCGGTTCCAGTTCCATTCCGGAGAGGACTGGGAACCAGAACCGGAACCGTTTAGAGAACCGTTGGCATCTATACTCCATGCGCGCAGTGTTCCGCGACGACAATCATAATGCAGCAACTCCCGCGTACGACGCTTCTCCTGTTGGGACTGCATGAATGCTTCGTGACCAAAGATGAGATGCCGTTCCACGGATCTTTTGGGACGCTTGCGGTCTGCTGTGTTCACGGTGAGGTTCTCCAAAGTCGAGCGTAACAGTGGGGACTTCGACGTAGCTAGCTGCTTAATGGTATCGATGTCATAGTGGTCCCAGACGATCTCAGCTAGAAGTGCATCCAGAACCTCCTGCGTCATGCGCCGCTCCTGATCGTACTCACACCAAGCGGTAATCGCCTGCAAAAGACATCGGAACGTGATATGTCCTTGCAGAATTCTTCAAGCAGAGACTGTAATTCGAGTAAAAAAACGACTTTTTAGTCGAGCCTAAGAATTCTGTGGTGTCTTGTTCAAAATTATTGCTTCTAGAGAATTTAACGATGTATTTGATTTGTGGTGTGTGTAACAAGACTTGGGTATATCCCGCTCAGGTTCGTCTGATTTCGAAGTAAATACAGAAATAAAAAATCCAGAATACAATCCTTTCTGACCAAGTTGAATGACTGATATCTCCATAATCATGAGATGTGACAAGAAACTTTGAATGATGCAAAAATGTATATAGGCATGCTTACCTTGTAAACTTCCTCCTCCAAGAGCGGAAGGAACTCATCATCACGAAGCAAGGCCAGCAGTTCTTCCACGTCCAGATTCATAAAATCCAAAGACTGGCTGGCCAGGTCAAGATTGCGCACAATTCCAGCCAGGAACCATTTGCTCAGATCCTCACACTGCTCCGCACGGGCGTGTCGCCACAAACGACACATCACGTCCATCGTCAGAGTCGGCAACGCTTGGCGGATAACCCGACGGCAAGTGTCTTCTAGCTGCTTCGTCAAGAAATACCGTGACAACACAAGGAAGTCCCACATGTTGGACTCGTCCACTCCGGGTTGCACGTTGCTGGACACACTGTGCAGTACCGCGACGTAGCATTCCAGGTGCACATTCGGTGGAGGAGTCATGTGGATCCGCCCCTCGTTGTACTTGAGCAATGTCGCGAAGTAAGACGAAGTATTTCGCAGCGAATTTTTGTCGATGGTGATAGGTTTGTTTCCTTCGATGATGAGCTGAACATCCTCATCCTCCCTCTTGCATTCACGTAATTCAGCATCACATTCTGAATGCATAATCGAAGAACTGTCTCTAGGACAAAAAAGCAGAGTATTTGAATTCGGCACCGTGTTATGATACTTGAGAAGACAGTAACGAAGAGAAATCATATCTAACTCCTAAACTTGCACTTGGCAGAGCTGAGGACTACAGAATTCGGTTTAGTTCTTACGTTCCTAGGGCACCACCCACGGCAATAGTTCTTACTTAAATAATAAATTAACCCTTTCAGAATACATACGTAAAGTTTGATCGACTGAACCTGTGTCCAAAATTTCTAGATGACACAACGGTGCATACTTCGACAAATACAGCCACACAAACATATATTTATTAACGTGCCTGCGCTGATGACTTTAAAAATATCTGAAAAGCTGATTTATTTTTTTGTAACGATCATCTTTTTGCCACAGCTGATTCATTAAGAATTATGTGAGAAGTAAAAAGAAGCACCTTATGAACTGAAATGAAAAAGTTGTTACAACTGTTCTGTAGTTTCTATATATCGCTCACCATAGCCGTATTCTCCAACATTTTCGGTTGCTGTCACTAATGGCATCTCATTATGATGCGGATTGGTATTATGGTCTGTATGTGACGATTCCATCAAGAAGAAGTAATGGACAGCAAGTAAATCGATGGGTATTCATTCTCTGCTACCAACCTTCTGATTGTGCGCACCTCTAAAGTTGCGCTGCCTGCTATTACTGCGGCTTCACGACAGGATAATAGTTCAGCGACTAAAGGCCTGCCACTGGAAAGGTCACAACCCCAGTTATCCGCTATTAGGCAAAATAAATAGGGCTAGCATATGAGCTTATATATAGCGGCGAACTGTGAAAAAAGTCAAATGATTTCTGTGGGACTTTTAGGAGACTCTCGTGACAAAATTATGGAAAAACCGTGTCAAAAACACAGGTGATATCACGCAGCTCGGTTCACAGCTTCACGATATTACGCAGCGCCTGCGCGGGCTTTTGCTCGAGGATGCGGCAGTTGCCAATACAGTCTGTGAATATCTAATCACTAACCAAGCACTAAGCTCATACATTCTATGCACATAAACAGTAATAAAGAAGATGCGCAAGGCGCCGCGAGCATTTCCGCAAACAGCAATATCACGCAGCATCAGTTCACACTTCACAATATATCACGCAACTCAGTCAACAGTACTAGGCCATGTACAGTATTATAGCTTTGCAGTATGATACTTCTGCATACAGAATTCTCCGTTCAGCGTCAGTTCATTTTGCGCTCTGTCAAGGGCACGGGCTGTAGCATGCCCCGACAGGGGATAAAATATAACGTGAAGCCAAGACCTTTACCGGTGCTCTTTGAGGATATAATGCGATGAGCATTACATATGCCTAGCAAAGCATACAACGTACGGACATACGGACCAGCCGGAAGGCTAGTTGCACAACTGGTTGGCTATTAGCGAAGCTAATAGACAGCTAATGAGAGCACACAAGAGATGGCACAAACAATGAATACCATTGCATGACTATGCTAGAACAACAGGATGACACACAGAACACTGGAGGACACCTGCAGCCGCGTCATCCACCAAGCGCTGCCGATGTTGACGATGGACGAGCTTTGTCGGTTGTGGCGCAACGCACATGACGAACAGTGTGACGACTTTAACAAATGGTTTCTAGCCGGAATTGTGCGTAATCTCGCTCAGGCCGGCCAGAGTGTGGAGTTTCTGAGTTTGGGCATCGACGAGATATTGGCCGTGTTTCGTGATGACGAGTTCCTTCCGCTGTTCGAGAAGGATTTTTATCCGGTACGTCGGCTCGTCCTTATGCCTACATTATTAATGAATTTATTATCAGCAGTTATTCATGCGTGTCTGGAATGGACTTTAAGTCCCGTTGGTTTTGTAGGCCATTGTCAGTTGGTGCAACCACAATCCGCAGCAGCGCATGGTTCAACCCATTTTGGACGTGCTCCTGGCCGAGATCGTATTGGATCACCATGACACCGATACCATTCGGCAACTGGCCGCCAGTACGATACCGCCGTGACAAGTCATTCTGGAAGATATTGCTACCAACACAGCGGACGGAAAGAAACCAAAGAGGGCCGTTGAGCGTCATCTTATCTTTGGACACGAAGCTTTTGTCCAGCGCAAACGACACAAACTGCCCACTCGCGAGTTCTTGCACTTGGACTGTCTTCGCGGAACTCTTCGCGTCTGGCAGGAACCGGCAGCGCGGCCCTTATGCACCAAAGGCTCGTGGCCGTATCTAACGCACGATCTAAATGTCGACCACCCAACGGTTATGTTTCTAAAGAAAAACGACTTGCCATTTGGTGGTCCAGTTGATATGGTGGCCGTAGTGAATTTGCTAGATGGCCACGCGCGGGTGATTGGCAACGGGCTCAGTGGAGGTTATTTCATGGCGATGGTTATGGGAGGATATGACGTTAGCCTGGACTGGTGTTACCGAAAAACGTTTGGATTCTTGGGTTTTAGTCTCTGTGGCTGGAAATGGGAGAAAAAACCAGCGCCTTACCAGTGCGACATGCTCGACGGGTAAGAATAATTAACTGATATTATTCTGCGTACCTATGCACGAGAACTTCCTTATATACTATACGTTGTCGTTCCAGAGTGGCCAGTTGCTCCCTGAAACTTCCCGGTGCCGAGGTCAAACGAATCGCCCACTTGTTGTCGTTCTTCAGTTGGGACAAGTCCGACAAATGCAGACCGGACAGTGTGATTGGATTCTGTGGCCAGTATAAGGACTTCTTTACTGATTTTCAGCTGCTGCCAGCATTACCGGAGCCACGGCTCGGCGCGGCTATTATCCAGTGCGGCACATTCCTTTTCGTCACTGGGGGCGCCGATATGATGAATGCCAACGTGGACCTGGCGAAGCAGTGTTATCGCCTGAACCTAACGGCGCGAGATCATTGGCAACGGATCGGCGATTTGAGTGTGACTCGGGTGGACCATTGCATGTTCGTCAAGTCGGGTCGAGTGTTCGTGTATGGAGGTTCCACGCTGGATGCAGGAAAGAAAAAAGTAGCGTTGATGTCGTTCGAAATGTACGATCCATATGCCGATATTTGGACGGTGCTCGATATCCCACTGACGGGCGGAGGCAACAGAGAAGTTGGTGGTGGCTATATTGGTGACTGCGACCAGACGACTTACTGTTTGGATCTGGGAGCTTCTCTGGATGAAATGAAATACCTGGACATCAATGATCCAATCTACTAGCTTTTGGCGTGCTTTATTTACATCAGTTCGCACTGACACTAGCTGTCTACTACGTATTTGTTACTTCCAGACGAGTATGAATTTTTTGAGTGCTTACCCACCGGCGCCACCGCGATGGAAAACTTAACTAATGACTGGAATACCCGCCAACATTACGAGTTGGTTACTCTTGGTAGTGTTACTCCTGCATCAATGTGTTGGACTAACGTCTCCTTTTTATTGCATATGTACTGTAATCAAATCATCGTGCTGGATATATGTTTACACGGTCGGAATTCTTTGGTTGGTTTGGCTTATGTTTCAAATTTGGCTTCTTTTTTTATTGTTGAATAGTACAATTTGCGTGTACTTGAATAAGAATAAACTGGATCAGTTTTTTTGACACTTAACTGGGCCGAGAGTAAAGTGGTTCCGGAAGCCCTGGGCGATGCGATACTTGCCCATCTTGGAACAAATTTAACAGCGCACAGGCCTATGCGCTGTGTACAAGAAAGTGTGACTGGATCCAACAGAATATATTTCCACACCACTTAGTTCTGGTTGATAACGAACCCGAAATCACTGTCACTTATTCTGATCAGTGCCAGTGGCACTGCAACACTTCATCAAGTTAATTCTGCACCAACAGTTCATTTGGGATGCGCAACAGACACTTACCGATTCGTACAGTATGATTATTCGCCCTGGGAACATTTAGCTACGCTTGTACAGGAGCGCGCTAATGAAACAACGAGAGAGAGAGCTGAGAAGGTTTCTTGACCCTGGAACCAGTATTTCTGTCAGGGCTTAGCCGACCAAAAGAAATGAATCTGTCTACTGTTGATTTACATGTTCTTGCGCAAAGATATTGCTGGTTTGCGGCGATGGATACAACATGAGAAGCCGGTCATCTAACGGCTTCCAATGCGCAGAGAACGAATGAGAGGTTATACTCCGTATACGCTGACTTTAAAAAACACTTTCCTGGAGTGTATTGTCCTGGGTGAGAACGAACCTGTGCGAAGGTCTTTGTTAAAGCTTCAAAATTAATCTCTGTATTATAAAAACGCTCGTATTTGCACTGACAGAAATATGTGTACGTATACGGTAACAGAAGCCGTTTACAAATTACAAAACTGGTAGAAAAGATCAGTCTATTGTCGCTGCTTCTCCCTGATGGAATACACGCAAGTAGAAAACAAAATGTAGCGAATGGCGATTCGTTGCGTGATGCTCTCAACATACGCAAATTTTTCCCTTTCTTTTGGTCCATCGTTGGGCGAGATTGACTCAGGATGAAACAAGCGGTAAGTGTTTCAGTTTGACGGTTTCAAACCACAAAAATCGTGGCGTTGCGAAGACGGGTTTATGCTAGCACAGTGATTTCCCCCCACGTTAATATGATTTCCCTCTGCAGAAACCATTGGGCCATGGGGGGAATGGGTGCTATTTCCCGTGATCCGTAAAATATGTGCTATATGCTGCAGCACTTGTCGAAGTATCTGCAGTTTTGCAGCTTTCATCGCTAGTGCGACGTACCGTATCTTGCATAACACTGATAAAAGCCTTCTCGAAAAGGCTGTCTTAGGGGCGGGGACTGCTCTGTTTGATACTCGGACATCCGGAGCTGATTGCGTTGGACAGATATTCTTTACGGATTCTCCCATGTGGACGTGCGAAAGTAAAGAATTACTATTAACATTCAAATGCCGATGCTGTATTTTGCTAGCTTCTCCCTGCTGCATGCGCTGATAAAAGCGCGTTTTGTGTCATTTGGAATATCCTGCCCCGAGAGATCCGCTATGTTTTGGCAGCCATACTTATCGACTCTCCGGCCTTTAAAGTAAGCTTGTAGTGGTCGCGCGTTTTTTCTCATGTGTCACCATTTGATTTTGTAGATAATAGCAATGAAACTACTAAACCGTTCGTTTAGTAAGCAGCTTCGCCTTTAAGGAGGGATTACAGCACAGGATCGACCTCACCGATTTTCAAGTTTTTCTGTTGCCCTTATCCAGATGGATTTGTCAGACAAAAACAAAAGCATCGGTCATTCTCAGACTTATATGTCCTCAACGAAAGAAAGAGAAGCACTCCAAGAACGAGAAGGCGGTGAGTGCCAAAAGATTACGTACCGAATAACTGTTGTGTCTACTTTTAACTTGAATGTGGTTTATGTCATCCGCTTATACTACTGGTAACCTAGTTTCGACTGATCTTTTCAGATCTTCGCAGCGTTGTCTCAGCGAACGAGTGTGTGAAATCAGCGGGATTCTGCAGTGACGATGAACATGTTGAGCTCATCATCGAGGGACAGAGTTCGATCGCGATCAGCAGGCAAACGTTGCGGGACGCCTCGCCTTATTTTGCGACATTGCTCAAGTACAACGAGAACCAGATCCGCATGATCCCTCCACCGAATGTGCATCTGGACTGTTTCGTGGGCGTCTTGCACTACGTGGCCAACAATGAGCCACTGGCAGTGGACGAGTCCAACGTGTGGGAGTACCTCGTGTTGTCGCGTTACTTTCTGATGACGCCACTAGAGGAGACCTGCGGCCGAGTCATCCGCCAAGCGCTGCCGACGTTGACGATGGATGAGCTGTGTCGGCAGTGGCGCAATGCACTTGCGAACCAGTGTGGTCACGTGGCGAAATGGTTTCTCGCTAGAATTGTGCGTAATCTCGACCAGGCCGGCCAGTCTGTGGAGTTTCTGAATTTGTGCATCGAAGAAGTGCTGGCTCTGCTGCGCGATGACGACTTCCTTCCGATTTTCGAGCAGGATGTTTATAAGGTAAATATTAGTACTCATCCGTACTAGTACGCCTACAACAATGTATTAACAATTTCAGCGCGACTGGAGAATAGTGGGGAATACGTGATTTAGTTACAGCTATTGCTTATACTTTCTTCTTAACAACTTATTTCTATAATTATTTCTCTCTCACTATTTACATTTTAATTAATTGTAATTTCTATTTGTACGTGCATTCGGCAACGTCACCGATACCGTTTCACATTCGGTTTGTTTGTTAGGCCATTATCAGTTGGTGCAATCACAATCCGGACGAGCGAATGGCTCAGGCAAGTTTAGACGTACTCCTGGCCGAAATTATGTGGGACCACTTTGACAGCGATACCATTCTGCAACTGGCCGCCTGTACGACACCGCGTTTACAATCCGCTCTGGAGAATTTAGCCACCAACGCAGCGGACCGAAAGAAACCAAAGAGGGCCGTGGAACGTCACCTCATCTTTGGTCACGCAACATTCGTCCACCGCAACCAGTTGCTGCACTACGACTGTCTGCGGGGTACTCTTCGTGTGTGGCAGGCGCCGGCAGCGCGGACTATCTGCACCAAAGACTCCTGGCGCTATGTAGCGCACGATCTCAGTATCGGCCAGCCAACGGTTACCTTTCTAAGGAAAAGCGACGGGCCATGGGGTGGGGTTGATGTGGTGGCCGTCGTCAATCTTGTTGATGGCAGTGCAAGAGCGATTGGCAACGGGCTTAACGGACGATACTTCATGGACTTGGTTATGGGAGGATATGATGGTGTATTCGAGTGGTGCTATCAGTACCACAAACCGCATGGATTCTGGGGCTTTAACAGCAACAGCGGGAAATGGGAAGGAAAATCGGCACCTTTCCATTGCAAAGATCTCGAAGGGTAAGTCTGAATGCCCTGGAGGCGAGCACTCACATGTTACATCCATCCCAGCGAACACGCACTTTGTCTGTGTCACTTGTTTTGGCGACAGCTTTGGCGTTTACGCTTCTTCCGATGGATATTACAAAAGACGGATAGTTCGTGTGCGGGCTATCTTATACATTATTATCCTTTCAGAGTAACCAGTTGCTTCCTGCAACTCCCCGGTGTCGAGGGCAAAGGAATCGCGCACCTTTTGTCGTTCTTCCGTCTGGACGAATCCAACAAACGCATATCGGACAGTGTTATTGGATTCTGCGACAAGCACAAGGACTTCTTTACTGACTTTCAACTCCTACCAGCATTGCCAGCACCATGCCACGGTGCGGCCATTGTGCAGTGCGGCACCTTCCTCTTCGTTACCGGGGGCGCTGAGAGGACCAACGACAACGTGGATCTGGCGAAGCAGTGTTATCGCTTGGATCTGACGACCCGGGATCACTGGGAGCGGATCGGCGATTTGAGTGTGCCTCGGGTGTACCACTGCATGTTCGTCAAGTCGGGTCGGGTGTTCGTCTATGGCGGTTCGATGTTAAATGCGGATAAGAAGAAAGTGACGTTGATTGCGTTGACATCGTTCGAAACGTACGATCCGTATGCCGATATGTGGACGGCGTTCAATATTCCCTTAACGGACGGAGGACAGGGAGACGTGGGCAGTGACAGTATCGGCGACTGCGACCAGATGACGTACTGTCTCGATCTGGGAAGTTCCCTGGATGAAACGCAATATCGAGACATCGATGAGCCGATCTTGTAGCTATTGGCTTACGTTGCTTACAGTAATCCCGTATTAACGCGACTTGTTTACCATTTGTTATTACGGGATGGGTGCAAAATGGGTGGGTGGATGGGTGCAAAATGTTTTGCTGCTTTACATCCCGCGCTGAATAACTTAACTAATGACTGGAGTGCCCGTCGAAATTACGAGCTGCTAACGCTGCGTTGTTTCCACTGAATAACAGAATATGCAAGTTCCATTAACCTATTACGGTAGCCATCGGAACGAGACTTTCAGCACTTATTTTATTGTGTAATTTATGTTAAGACTTAGGACAGACCTCACATTTCGAGTATTGTACAGAGTACAGGTCACGGCATCTTAAGCGTCAGTTTGCAACACTGCACGAAGCATAGTACCCAACAAAGAAGCGCAACTAGTAAGCCAAACATGTACGGTGCAAATCCTGGAACAGTACATACAGTATAGAGTGCGTGCGGTTGAATGAAACAGTCATGCGAAACTAGTGGTTACAGACACACTGGCGTTGCAATTAGCAACCCTCCTGACCGAACTGGTTACAGACTTAAAGTTATGTAGGTTGGCTGCCAAGTGTTTGTTTAAACAGCTGATTTATGAGATTGACTTTAATTAGGTAAAGCCATAGACAATAAACTGCGCGTGCGCTGGGACCGCTAAAATTGCCCACAAAATCTAAAGATTAAAAAAACAACCAAACTCGTTACCTCCACGCGCCTTAGACATATCAGGAAGAGTTCCCAAAACGGCAGCAGCATTACCCTTAACAACAGCCAAACTGAAACGTTGCTTAACAAAAGCTGTC
>JAQGAU010003554.1:0-12992 GCA_034698045.1 Paramacrobiotus richtersi
TCTCTGAATTAACTACATGAGTTATGCTATGTAGGTTCCCCACTGGAAAGGCCGTTGTCCATTGCTCTGCTGAAACTCCTGTCCACGGGGCTGATACAGGAGCTGCTGACAAAGTGGAACCTCGCCGAATTGCAGATGTAGTCAAGAACATTCCGGCAGTTGTATAACGAAAAGAATCTGGTCACCTCAAAATTAATTAAAAATCCGATCCGCCTGATATTTTCTTTTCGTCAAAATTACATTGCTTCGGAGTGTTCCTGCAGTTGTCACGAAATACCTGAAGTGGCCAAAATAACAGAATAACAGAGACTTTGAGTGGTCAGTGATCCCGCTCTTCTACCAATATGATGCAACGCTTCGCTTATCCATTTTATTTGCTTTGTAATTAAAAACAAAGACGCACCTTGGTTCAACGGTTACAGGTGCATGGCTGTCTTGATTTCACTAAATATACTCGTATACATATTTTGCGCTCCAGATGTGACCATCAACCGTAGCTGTACAATATGACATTGATGAGGATTTAGTTGTTTAAGGTCTAATGCAACCTTACAGCATGCTCGAGCAACAGACCATCTGGCGACGCATTAACAACTCGAAAGCACAAAATACTGTAATACGTAACTCCACAGAGAATGACCACTTTTAGCTGGAATCAACAAAATATTTAACAAACTGCGGGCATAACAAACGAATAGTCTTGACAACCTTTGACCAATGAACAATTTCCAGTTCAGCGCTGAACTTTTTCAGCAATCCGTAGGCCCCTTTCGGCAGAATAACGTTGTTCCATATCCTGACCAGTCTGACTGCGAAACTGGAATTCCATACTTGTTACTAATTATAAGTTGATAGACAAGTCAGAGACGAACCAATATGAAAGCAAGATGACCGAAGATAAAACTTTAAGCTTCAACGAGAAGCTAAGACTTCAAGCCATAAGAACTGTTTGATAATTTTTGTATTTGAACCAGCATATCGCTTTTTATGCCTTCTTTCAACTTCCGCATCTCTTGCTTGGAATCGCGTGCTTGGTAGAGTAGAATGAAATACGTCAAGAGCAATCCAACGAGCTAAACATGACATTTTTGTGAATGCTTCAACCGCGCATTTGCACAGTGTGTACTGGGTGCGGCTTGCGTTTTCCTTTTTAACAGCGTCGGGTGGACGCATCCGCATATATGTACTGGTACAAGAAACGCTGTTCTTATGTGAGCAAGTTAACAAGGCACGCGCGGGAAGGTCAGGACACAAACAAACGAAATTGCGGAGCGAAGCCAACGATATTATATTCTCTTAAGGTTATAAAATGCGCCTTAACCTACTAACCCTTCGAAGTAGTCCGAATATATTCGCGACTATATTGGATTTAGATCCTTTTATAAATCGAAGTATTGATATCGTGTAAATGTGCGAAATGGCAATGCGTTATGCCTTTTTAGGAGAGAGTCCCTAGCCTGCGCAGAGCTATAATAAACATCGCTGCCGTGAAATTGACCAAGTTTGAAATTAAGAAGAGAAGGCCCGAAGCGATCGCCGGAATACAGAGCTCTGGATACACAGTGATCATGATCTTAGTGCATGACTTGCCGCCAAACGTGAAGCCGCACCCAGTATGCATGTATTTCTTACAGCGGCTAGGTATTCCTTAGTGATCTGTGAGAATCCTCCAGCAGAGATGGTCGTGCTACCATTCCTCGATATTGCCGTCTGAATCTTCTGGCATTCGTCCTGTATTTTTGGATCATCTGACTGCAGATTGCATTGCTGCGCCAGAAATCCCAGCTGTTGTCCCTGTATACGTAGCAACCGTGGTACTTTAATCCTCTACTAAATTTTGAGCATTTCTTTTCACCTGTTCATTGCAATAACTGCAGACTGCGAAACGCAGTGCCAAGTTAATTATGGACATCACAAACGGATCAATATTCTGCACGATGAAGATTTTTTGAAAGATGAACCTCTCGACGTATTCGTCTGGATCAACCTTTTGCTCATATGTGAATTCCTCCAACAGTAGTGCCATGTAATGTATTAAGTTCAGTAGATCTTGAACACACACAAACAGATTCATCCAGGCAAATATGTCATTCGTCATCTGCACAATGTCCAGTAACCCTGCCGTACAGCGGCGACATAACACCCATTTCTCAAATTCCGATTTGGAGTCGGCATCGGTTCCCTTCAGTAATCTAGCGCGATTTCTAAAGCTTTTCCCAACTGCAAGAACTATCAAAAAGGTCAGCATTTGGCTGCTGTTGGTGACAGATAACACAAACGATCTGTGTAATACTTCCATCACTTTCCATAACCAATACGGACCGATGATCAATCCGAAAAATACTGGTTCAGGAGATGTCCATGTTCCATTATCTTCTTCCCACACGGCGAGCCTGTCCTCTTCTGTTAACGTGTGCCGAAAATGCAAGATCGGAGCAATTACTGTGACTAGGATCCATATTAGAGCAAGAGGAACAGAGATCTTTGACCACAATGGTCGTCCTCGTCTGATGTCTGCGCTTGGACCACAAATCAACGAAGAAGACAATTTATGCAGCAATGTCGGTATATGCCTGCCTTTCGTGTACATGATTGTAAAAATGATTGGTACCTGGAATTAGAACAACTTTTGCGTGGTGCTGACTATTAAATGCAAACACATAGTTTTACCTGGATCTGGGACGATACAAAACAAACAAAGCTGATAAGCGAGAAAAACTCCAGATCCTTTATCTGGTCAAGGTACAGGTCGATGTAATCTCCGATACGTATAACCGAATATGTCATGCCCAAACAAAGCAGAATAACAGAATATGCAGTCAAACACCAATTAACCCGGGGGGTCACCGGTGATTCTCCAGGTGTGGGGTACGCCACAGGTAATAAACCAATAATTTGGAGACATCTCCAAAAATATTTTGGTAGGATCATTAGATTGTAATGTTTTAACGGTCGAACCTCCTCTTTCTGCGTTTGCTCGGGTGCTATCATGATTCACATTCAAATCTACAGTACTAAGAGAAACTTGCGTTGTGTTAAATACGTAAGCTACAGTTCTTTGCGGGTGTTGCAGAATTTAGGGACAGAAAAGCAGCAGTTAGTGCGAAAACTGCTAGCATAACCGTTCAGCATGTTTGCATTGGATCGCTTCCCTTATCCGGCTCTCAATTATTCCAAATGTTGAAAAGACGTCGACTGCTAAAGCCACGAACTGACAGCATTACCTCTTTAGCTCATAAATGTTTGAACAAGGATATCATTTTCTCGTCCGCTGTGAATGCTTTCATCCCTTAAGCACCTTTCTATTCTGTACATGGATCCATCGCAAGCTCCTTCATTTCCAAAGCTTAGCAAATTCATTGTGTTTGCAGCGGAATTTGCCTACGCGGATTTTGTAAAAATCCCACTGTAGTTAACCGATTGGTTAATAGTAGCATTTCCTTTAATTGACCAAATAATGCGAATAAGGAAGCAGTCCGCATGTGTTTCGAGAGCCCATAATATGAAAGAAGTATCGGTTTCCAGATTAGATTAAATGTTTTATATTCCACCATTTAAATACATGTACAAGTAATAGTCATAAAATGACAATCACGGTTCATGGTAAAGAACATTATCAGTCAGTACTGGCTTTTAAGATTTAATGTTGATAATGTGTGACGTTCCGCAACAATTCGGAAGAATATCTTGACAGGCCTTTTTTTGCTGATTCCCGCGTTTCCTAAAGAACGCTTGGGATTGTGTATATCTTGGACACCGGAGGTATACGCGTGAACTAATTTTGTAACGCAATGTTGTATTTCGGAATATTTTGCTAAACCTCGCTGATCATATTGGTAAGAAAGGTTATTAATAATTTTCATTTTACGTTGTAATTAAGACAGTCGTAAATCACTAGTAGTAAGCAATTTAACTGACGATTCACGATTCACGGAACAAACGATTCACGGGGTAATGCCCACACTCGATCCGGCGATGGGTAAATAAACTGCGTGACAAGTCGAAGACTTATTGGGTAACAACTGTCCCTTACATGATCACACTTCATGACATTTTTTGACAATGGTAAACCGTAAAATCGATTTGTGTTAATATGGTTTACGCTTCACACTTAAAGCAACGGCCGAACATGTCCGAAGAACAAAAGTAAAACGAGAAAGCAATGGTACTGCCATATTTTATGGCCGTATACGTCAACATGCCGTACTTCGGAAGCTAGAGTCGGAGCTGCTAGACATGCAACCGCAAGACTCCCGTTGTTACTAGCTCGACATTCAACGCCACGGTTGAGCTGCCGGTAATTGTATTTTTTTGCGTCGCCTTTCGCCTTTGACTTGCCTACATGCTGGCTGACGGTTTGTTCAGTGAACCTTACAAATGCAAGTTAGTTACGGGAATGTAGATATTCCGTATGCGATTTCGTAATGTGCCAAATTAAACTATTCCAAGTCTACTTAAGGCTGGTCGTATTCTCCATAATCCAGTATGTTTCCACGAGTCCTTTACCCTGATTAAAATAGTCGCTGCGCAATGATCCTGAACAGTTAAGAAAAGCTACGGTGCATGTGAATCCCTACGTCCTTATAAGACGCTGATGATTCACATGCACCGTGGACAAGCACAACATTCCACCCACCTTGATCCTGATTTCTCCGCGGCTTACGAATGCATATTGTCCTTTGTTTGTTCGCTCTAGTATTTCCACAGTAAATGGACTGGAGTGCACTCTGCCAGCTGTTAACATTACAAACACAGTCGGAAGATTTGGCTAACCTTTGACAACGTAACATGCGATATACCTAGTCCATTTGTTTGGATATGGGCAGCTGTATTGATCGTATCTCCAAATCTAAGAGGTAAACCGTCAGTCACACAGCAAGAAACGCAGTACACAATACAACAATTACAGGCAATAACGCGGCATTTTGAGTCCCACAATTCCGGCTACGCAAGGCCCTGAATAAACAACTCTTGTGATGTAGCAAACGCGATCTGGTAGTAGCGGACAACTTCACCTGAACTGACCCCAACGCGTAGCTCAAATGCTGTTGCATCCGTAAGTTTTCCCAATGACACATTGGAGGTGCTTAACTTGTCCACGCTTTTTGTCAAGCGCATGGCCATTGCTACAATTTCGTTGGCGTGGCGAAAGCCATTGCTAACCGGAAGACCACTAACCACCTGCAAAAGAAGAATCGCACAATCATTTACATAATTTTTTTATACCCATCTCAGATATAACTCGTATACGCTTAAATGGACCTGCATATAGTATGAGTACGTACACGTGTTTATATTTACCTTGTCACCACCTCGCAAGCTGTTACAGCGGATCATATACATTTGTAAAAAAAAGTCCACTCATTTTAATTCTATTCAAATTTGACATCGGATGAAAAATGAATCTGCTATCGCGGCTCGCAAAAACAGCTGGCAGCATCGCTCTTTGCATCACTCTTGAACATGCTTTGGTCGATTATTGTGACTGAACAAAGCCTGTTGTTTTTTGTAAGCAATCCCTTCTTTTTAGTCATTTCCGTGTCCGCGATCGAAAGAACACTTTGCTTACCAAATAGATAATATCATTCCTAGTATCCACTTTATAAACGTCAAGCTTATCCAGGATATCGTCAAAGATGTTATGCACCGAGTTCAGAATCGCTATGATCTGTTTCGGTGAGAGCTCTTTCGAAATTATGTCGGTAAACCCCGGAATATCACTGAAATAGACCGTAATACTGAGGAATGTTTCTGGGTTGATCGTTTGACCAGATTGCATCATTTCGGTTACGGACCTTTAAACAGATACGGTTGTTAACGTTGAGCATGTAAACAAATATCTGATGCGTATGAACAAGGTACTTCGGCAGTAAACCGCTCAAGAGCTGCTCGGACCGCCTTTTCTCTTCCATACAATTCTCCATTTGCTCTTCGACTTGGTGCTCTAAGTTGAGCACGTATTTTTCCATCGATTTCATGAGACTGTCGACAATATTTCCCAGACGGTTTCCAGTTTTTCCAAGTAAACTCCGGAGTCGCGTAAACGACGGCCGGGCTGCTGGATTCTCATCCCAGCATGCCTCCATAATTTCGTATAAACGCGGACTACAAGCGGACGCCGGAACAGGTGGGCGGAGCGGTGGATTTGATCCATGTTTGAGCTGGAAAGACGTCTGATCGTTATTCACGACTCGGTACATCCGAAGTCTGTAAGCGGTACCTCAAATATGATTTCTCTTGCTTTTTCATTCCTTCCCGGACCAGTCTCAACACGAAACGGGGCAGTGCGTAGAATTATTTGCTGAAGTAATATGGCGAAGCTGTACATATCACCTATTTGTGTAAAACCGTCGAGATTACCTTTAATAAGTAGTAGAAATAAAAGTTTGAGCGCTCGCTTTCACACATTGCCTTCTGAACATTTTCAGTACTACATAATAAGTTTAACCCTTTTTAACGAACCCTTTTGCGTTCCAGCCGGCTCAATCCTTCTCCTTAGTAGTTCAGGTGCGCGCCACATGAGACCGAGGAAATCCCTCTCCGTTTGCAGTTCAGTAGGCGCTTCACAGAAATCCAGGGTTCTTGTTAAGTTGCATACGCCGTAATCAGATATTTTCAGCGTTAATTGGCTATCGACCAAGCATGTCACTGATGTCAAGCTCCCATGTGACTGGATTACGCTTGCGTGCATGGCGCTCATCCCCTGAAACAAAACATCTTTTGTATCGGTACCGTGACGAACAAGCGGCCTCCCTTACATTGACAATGTCCATGATCAACGAATCCTTGCAAACGTCATTTATCTCGAATCGACTTGTCATCAGCAGCTGCCGTAACGACCCTCTGGCACACACTTCCCCGGCAATGAACACGCAAGAATTGCTGTCATCCACAACAATACCGATGAACCGGTGAAGGTTGGAGTGGTGAATAAATTTCATCTGTAGTATTTAGACTGCATATCAGACACTTTACCGTGTCACACGTACGTTCATATAGCAAACACTTCTCACAGGAATAGTCTCTTTCATTAATTTCTTGGAGACTTTGTGCGTTGGTTTTGGTAATTCAGTTAATCCAGCAGCGGTTCCCATGTATAAAACTGCCTGGGAAAATGTCCGCTGCGCAACCAGGTTACACAGATCCAACGTTGTTGCTCCTTCGGCCGCTGCCTCCGGGACATGCTAAAAAAGTAACTCACGCATCGCGGAGCTGTGCGGGATGTTTATATGTATGCAAGAGGAAGATTTTTACATACTCACTTTACTGAATGTAACCGAACGTTTTTCCCTCAGAGTATGGTGCGACACATGCCCGTTCGGCTGGATTGGATGCTGAGAGAATCTTCTAGATCTAGAACTTGCTGCACCGGTATCATGCAAAGGAACGGTCAAATTGTGCAGAAAAATTCTACACCAAAACGGATCTTTTGGCGTTGACAAACTAACAAAAAAGGCCTTCACAACATTTTCTGAAATGGTGACCTGATGCAAAGTAAATCACTAGTAGGGTTGTGGCCTGGAGTTACCGTTTCATCAAAATGTATGCGGCGATTAGGGATGCCGTTAAAAAGAGCACCGGGATAACCACGCAAACGGCCACTGTCGACATGGACGTGGCACTCGTTTGCTGACAGACTAAGGCGTTGCCGTCAAAACCGCATAATGGTGTATTGGGTGGTAGCTGATCTCCGTTAGGCCAGTTTAAGCGAGCCGTGCGGACAAGTTGGTTCGATGTTGACGGACAAACAAAAACTTCCTACCACACAAGCAAACTAAGCTGTTATCCTCATGCATTAAGCATGCATATCGCTCTTACACCGAATGCTCCGGTAACCGGTTCCAGTCCGCGAACAACATAGGTGGAGACGCGATCTCCGTTTTGGTCAATTAATGCCGGCCGATTTAATGGAACACTGAAGAACGTGAAATTGGCCGCCGTTCTCGCTACGAGTCGACCGTTCCACAAATTTTTTCTTTGCGACAATAAGGTGACCACAATTGAGGCATACAGGTAAACAGCATCATAGGCGTGGACAACTATTAAATCGGGCTGGAAATCAGACAAAAACTGGTTTGAACTGGTTTTACTGTAGTAATAAATCTGGTCCAAAAATCCCTACTTTTGAGCCGCGATCAAATAAGTAGTATCCCTTCTTCTTGGCTCTTGCTTGCACGTCGATCCAGAAATTATCAAAGCTGGCATCGGTAGGTAGCTTAACGGAAAGTATGACCAAGGAGCGAAAAGCTCGCCTTGCACTCTACAAATAGTGTCCGCTATAGGCCTCGATGGTTATACCAAAAACTTCGTAATTCAATTTAAGTTATTCGGTAAGATAAGTAATCTTGTCGGATAGTTTAAATCTTCGATAACTGACCGAGTCATCGTCATCGTGATATTGCCAAGCAAACCTTTCCCAGAAATCACTTTCGAACAGTTCCACGGCCGCGTATACCTGCCGAGAACTAGCGTAAAGCTTATTCGAACAATGCAAGTCCAGAGTTCAAAAGTTCCGACATACATAAATTCGCTAGCCATTCCAGCATGATATGCGGTCACCTGGGGTATGACATTTTCCGTAATATGCGCTCGCATGTGTTTGGTTGCGTACCGTTCACTAATCAAGCTTACCATAACTTTTCTGACGGTCGTCGCATTAGCCAGAAGGATCATCACTAGAACGTCATTAACCCATACATTTAGTCTGGTAGTAGTAGCTACACATTGATCAGCACTATACATCAGACCAAAACTTGTTAATCTATCGTAGTTTTTTTTCTAACCGCGAGATGTTTTTGACGCTTCCGTTAACAGATCGCGAATCTCGAGGTCATCCGCAACCGAGCTGTCGAAACGTCGAAATCTGGAGGAATAATACAGTTCTGCATCGGCTTCCAGGATAGCTTCACCCAGTAGTGTTCCCATTTCTCGATGAAACGGACTGAAGGTGTCATACAGAAAAAGCGGTGTTGTGTAGTTGAATTTGTTGAAAAAACGTAACAAAGCATTGGCCAGTGTAGTATGGGTGATGGAGGGACGAACAATGAGCTGATATCTCGCTAGAGGTGCCTTTATCCCAACACTCGCAGCCGGAAGGCCGAATATCGGTATATCACTAAACTCGGCGAAATCGTTCAGATTCTCAGCCGCCGAACCACATCCTGGCAAAAAAATCAGTTATGAATCTTCGCAACATCATGTGACGCATGTCGGTTACACTTTTCCTACCGGGACCGAAGTAAACATTGCAATTGATATTATTGTTCCACAAATCCATGGCATAAGAAAGAACCTGATTCCTCTGGGAGCATATCGTTCCAATATCAACATAAACCGTTTCTAACGTGAGGTTCGTGGGAAAAATGTCCTGATTGATCCAGTCAACCGCCAGCTCTATGGCGGCTGCGGCTTTATCGTAATCGTATAAATCCTTCGTGTCTCCCTTTTCCATTAAAATACACCCAACAAGTTTCGTCTTTTCAGACAAAGATGGGACATGGCTGGGTAAAAAATCGACAGCTTGTTCCCTAGAGCCGAAATCTGTGGATGTCTTGAACGCGGGTGATATTGTGGATTCGTTCGTTACGTACGATTGGAAGGATAATGGAACCAGGAACGCTAAAATCCAAGCGCAGGTTACTGGCATTTTAAGTCCCGTACTAGCTGTGGTCGTAAAGCGAATCCAAATTATCTGGCGAGAGATGCGTGAGATGCCTGTATTGAGAACTTACCCAAACGTATAAGGAACATACGTAAAAAACTGACACAGCCGTCTGCTTGCACACAGACTCTGTTATACATGGAAGTTTTATACATTTTCATCGTTGTTGGATGAGTGAAATGGAGCATTTCACTTGTTCTGCGGCGTATGGGATCCACACTTGGTGGAGCATCTGCCTTCCTGCAGCAAACATGCATTGGAAACGAACCACCGGAAATGGTTTAACGTATATACTTACGAGAATTTGACCGCATCGACATGTTCAGCGTTTCGTGTTTCAGTCCGTACAGTGAACTGCAGTGTCTTTGTTTCCTGGATTACGGTGAGCGCAGGTTGTAGTTATTGATTACGTGTTACTTGGTTGGTTTTCTGAGTCTTTTTTAAATTTTGACTAACGATTGCCCTAGTAACACAACGTCACAAAAATACTTACAACAGCAGTTGTGCTGCATGTTGTAAGGCCAATAATGATACTACACTGCACTAAAAGCGTCAGAGTATGGTAAGTATTTTCATTAGTACTGGTACCGATCATCAAGTGCGGGATTCAAGTTGCTATTTGAATTGAAACTGCGTTCGCACTGTAACGTCGAGCACACCGAAATTTCGAAATGACCGCAAAATCCAGCACTTCAAAACCAAAGAGTGTCCTCTAATCGATGGAGCGGTGTCTGACTAGAAGCGATAACAGTCGAAAAATACACTTGGTCAACCGAGTCCAGAGCTATCCATAACCAGCTCGGACCCACAATAAGGCCAAACAAACTGTCTTCGGGGGAATCCCAAGTTTCGTTTATGCGTTCGCGAATTCTGTATCACGTTCACCCCACTGATTCATAGTAAAAATGATGCCTGCGCAAGGCGCCGAAAAAGACAGAACGGTCTAGCTGCAAGCGCCACAATCGGCAGAATTGTTGTAAGATCGACACCAACTACTGCAAGCTCGTCTCGTACTTCATGCAAAAGTTCCGGTAGGAGGTTTTCTTTTGCGCGCATAATTATCATCTTTTATGTATTTACAAGTATGATGCTGTGGTGTTTTGTATCCATCGTGCCGAAAATTTCAAAAAAAAAATAAAGCTCAATTATGTACATCGTCAGCTGAGCATGCAGTAACATATAGAGAGATTTCATTTCTTCGTATTTATTTCCCTTGTGAGACATTCGACGCCCGGCCCGGTTAGCATGTTGTAAATGGTGCTGTGCATCGCCTAGTTGAGAGTTTATTGAACATGTCACAAACACAATTTCGTGATGCGAGTATGTAAACCTACATACTCCGGCTCTACTTAATGGAGGGCGTATTCTCCATTATCCAATATGTTTCCATCAGTCCTTTGCCCTGATTAAAGTATTCGCTGTACAATGGAACATGAACAAAAACGAAAAATTTCATCTACCTTGATTTTGATTTCTCCGCGGCTTACGAATACATATTGTCCTTTATTTGTTCGCTCTAGGACTTCCATAGTAAACGGACTGGAATGCACTCTGCCAGCTGTAAGCATTGCGAGCTCATTAGGTGAATTTCTTTCATCTTTGTTAGCATACGGTATACCTATTCCATTTGTCTGCATACGGGCTGCTGTATTGATCGTATCGCCAAATCTAAGAGGTACACCGTCAGTCACACAGTAAGAAACGCAATACACGATAAAACAATTACAGGCAATAACGCGGCATTTTGAGTCCCACAACTCCTGCTACGCAAGGTCCTGAATAAGCAACTTTTGTTATACAGTTAACGCGGTCCGGTAGTCGCGGAGAACTTCACCTGAATTGACCCCAACTCGTAGCTCAAATGCTGTTGTATCCGTAAGTTTCCCCAATGACACATTGAAGGTGCTTAACTTGTCCACGCTTTTAATCAAACGCATGGCCATTGCTACGATTTCATTGGCGTGGCGAAAGCCATTGCTAACCGGAAGACCACTTACTACCTGCAAACACTTTCGTAGACACTGGAATACTATGTCGGCACAACAATTCAGAGCAAAGACTGTTGCTTTTTGTAAGCAGATCAATTTGTTCAGTCGCTTGCGTGCCCCCGATTGGAAAGCACTTTGCGTACCAAATAGAAATCATTGATAGTTTCCACTTTATACACGTCAAACTTTTCCAGGATATCGTCAAAGATGTTATGCACTGAGTTCAGAATGGCTATGACCTGTTTCGGCGACAGCTCTTTCGAAATTATGTCTGTAAATCCAGGAATATCACTGAAATAGACCGTTGTACTGGAGAATGTTTCCGGATAAATCGTCTGACCAGATTGCATGATTTCGGTTATGGACCTTTAAAAGGACATGATTATTCACTTTGAGCATGTAAACAAATATGTTGTGTATGAACACGATACTTGGGCAATAAATTGCTTAGCAGCTGCTCGGACCGTCTTTTCTCTTCCATAAAATTCTCCATTTGTTCTTCGACTTGATGCTCTAAGTTTAGCGCGTATTTTTCCATGGATTTCATGAGACTGTCGACAATATTTCCCAGGTGATTTCCAGTTTTGCCAAGTAAACTCCGTACTCGGGTAAACGACGGCCGGACTGCTGGATTTTCATCCCAGCATACTTCCATAATTTCGTACAAACGTGGAGTACAAGCGGACGCCGAAACAGGTGGACGAAGGGGTGGAGTGGATCCATGCTTAAGCTATGCAGATGTTTGAGCTTTTAATAACAATTAATTCGGAGTATCATGAATCACTGTTGGCGATACCTCGAAAATGATTTCTTTCGCTTTTTCATTATTTCCCGGACCATTTTCAAGCCGGAACGGACCGGTACGCAAGATTATTTGCTGTAATAGTATGGCGAAGCTGTACACGTCACCTAAACAAAATCCGTCGGGGTAAGCTCTCATATTTATGGACACAAAGCTTGAGCGTAGTAAGCGACTGAATTCGTTATCTAGTGCTGGATCATTTCATTACTACCGATTAGTAACCTGCACGTAAGCAAACAATTGCTTTTTTCTAACAGTGATGACCGCAAGTAAGAAACTAACAATATGATTAAAACAGATAAATGGGTTGGCTACCCTTCTGTGTTCCAGCTGGTTCCATCCTTCGCCGTAGCAGTTCAGGTGCCCGCCACAGCAGACCAAGGAAATCCCTTTCGGTCTGCAGCTCAGTTGGCGCTTCATAGAAATTCACGCTTCTTGTTAAATTGTGTACGCCGTAGTCGGTAATTTTCAGCGTTAATTGGCTGTCAACCAAGCATGTCGTTGATGTCAGGTTCCCATGGGACTGTATTACGCTTGCGTG